>CAKAEH010001250.1:0-96446 GCA_916381525.1 Cercopithifilaria johnstoni
AGTCAGCAGTGAAACCAGCAAAGATTGCTGGAATTTTGGAGAAGTTTGCAGAAACTTCGGATAAGAATAAAGCAGAACGAATAACTTTGAAACAGAAGGGTGTAAACAAGTCTGGCAAAGGGTCGGAAAATATCAGTGAATCAGAAAAGAAAGAGAAAAAAAAGACGAAAAAAGTAAGTCAAAAAAAGGATAGAGATTTTAAAATTCCTGTTGAATCTGCAAAATCATCGGGGAAGATCAAAGTAAAGAATCTGATTCTAAAGGAAAAAGACAAAAGTACATCTGAAAAAGAGCCAGAGAGTGTTACAGGAACACAAAAAACCGAAGCAAAAGAGAAAAGTGAAATTAAAAAAGGAAAAAGAAGAGATCTTTCTGAAGATCATTATGAATCTGAAAAAGTTAGAAATAAGAAGAAAGCAGGAAAACACGGAAATACTTCGAAAAGTACGAGTGAACAATGTAAAATAAAGAAGCACAAAATAAAAAAAGTGAAAGATCAAAATATTCATCAAGAAAATAAGAGTTTAATAAGCGAAGATGAAAGTAAAATTAAAAATGAAAAATTTAAATTAGATAGAGAGGCGGAAAAGTCGAAAGGAAAAAAGGCGAAAAAATCCAATTTTGTGAAAGATGTAAATGAAGTCTTAAAATCAGAAAGTGAAAAGGAGAGCAAAAAAACTGAAGGCGAGAGAAAATTGAGTTCTAGAAGAAAGTCTGGAACAAAACTTCTAAAAGATCAAGGAAGAGAGGATAAGCTATCGGATAGCATTAAGATTACAAAACGATCCATTTCGACCTCTACAACATCATTAGGCAGCAGTGTGATTTCATCAGCTTCACCATTAACACCGGTAATGGACATTTCAATCTCTCCAGCTACGACAATTTCTTCTCCGTCATTAAAAAAGCCTCTTGCAACAGCTACGCCAATTACAAAAAACGGAATGCCTTATGGAGGTATTGAACCGACCGATGAGAAAATCGGTCTGATTGGTAAAGAAAAAAAAGAACAAGAACGAATAATAATGATCACAAAACCACCTGAAGAAAAAATAGAAGTTAGGCGTAAACAAGATGACGTGAAAAGAAATGAAGTTCTTGAAAGCAATAAAATATATGAAGGTAAGAGGAGAATTATGCATGTTTTTATTCAGAGTAAATTACACGATAAGACAATAAACAAACTATTACATCATTATCTAAGTTAGAAATTAGAGAAGAAAGAAAAGAGTCCATAACAGCATCAATTAAATAGATTCAGAAGAAAGTAACAATTCAAATATAGGAGAAATAGATAGTTTGGGCAGTTCAACTGGTTCGACCTCAGAATCGAAATCATCAGAAGAAGAGGAGAATGAAATCGAGAAGAAAGAAGTGATAAATAAGAGTGGCTCATCTAATGTAACCTTTTCTGGCTCATCAAATGTAACCTTTTCCTCAACAGATAATAATGATCAAAGTACAAATTCCAGGTATGAATTTAGAATATCATTAAAATTATTCGTTATCAATAAAACTAAAATTAATGACAGTAGAGAAAATGTAAAGTATAATTGCTTCATTAATTGAAAACGTTTCAGGACTCCTGAGAGAGAAGAATTGAGTTTAAACATCTTCGCTTTTCATCATCCTAATCTTCTAGAATTTTTGTTTCTATTTTGATCTCTCATTCAATTTTATGGCTAAGAATTATTTTTGGAATATAAGCTTACTTCATTTTATTTCAAAGTATTCAGAAGTTCGAAAATATAAGAAACAGCGGAATATTTCCTACTACACAAAATAAATTCGTCTTTTAAACAAACTTATTCCACTAAATTATCTGAAAAATTCTTGCATTTCTAAACTGAAAACATACCATCGTTCATCATTTAGTGACTTTAATGGAGTTTTACCTGAAATTCTAATTTTCGAAAAGTAACGCACGTATCCGTATTCAATGTACATCACGTTACTGCTAGAAAACATGTTAAGATTGATAAGTAGTAAATGATCAGATATAAGTTGCAGTTTTAATTTTAATTCTGCTCATTTATTTCATTAAAAAAATGACTGAAAGCAAGCAATATTATGATAAGCGTAAAAACTATTCCTTAAGAGTTATGTTGAATTTTAGTTTTGATGTAGAACAGAATGAACAAAACGAGTCACAAGATCAATCATATATTAATGGACTTGCACAAATTCGAATAATTCTCGAAATTTACGGGATGGAGAAGGAAAAAACAGTATGTAATGCTTATCAACAAATCAATTTTTGATTACAAAGCATAGTTCATGAAGAAATAAATGAGGCCAGAATTCATTTATATCATCTTAAGCATTTCAAATGAAATATGAAATATTATGTAATACTTACTAGCAAATCAATTTTATGATTGAAAGGTTCACAGATCCGAGCCTTGTGATATGTAACATCTACAATATATCTAATGTCAGTTTTTACTGAAATCCAGAGCATTGAATCTGTTGATAATAATTGACTGGTTCAGAAATGCATTATACACTAATCCATTACTTTAGGAAGCATTTAACAAATTGTTGGACGAAGACGTATCAATGAGTGAGAAAGAAATTGCTGAAAATTTGACGAAAGCAGTTTCTGATTTACCAATGAATACAGAACTTCTCCAAAAGGTTCTTTTTTTTTTAAAGGGTCATACATTCTAGATCTCAACCATATTAAGGATAATAATCTTTTCACTTAATCTGACAGCCCTATCTGATTATTTATTGAGAAGATGGGAAATCGATGGACAATTTAAAGATGCCTTGATGGATGAAACGGTTGCAGAATGTTTGAAGTGATTTTATAGATTGAAATCAATATGTTCATGTTGTGCAGGTACTCAAGAAAATGCGATACAGTGGTTTACTTAGGAAGAAGGAATATGAAATGCTGCGGAAGAATTTAGTACCACAAGCAATAAACGAAAGTGTCACAATTGCGCTACTTGCACAAGTATTACAACGGCAGAAACTTAAGAAATCGACTTCTTGATTTCGACACGTATATAAACGTATTTCAATTTTAGCAACCACTTACCTTAACTGCCAAACTATGCAATTCCAACAAAATTCTTTTTTTGGATTTGATAAAAGGATAAAAGGATAAAAACCTGATAGAAGGATATTCGCTGAAACCGCTCAACGCCTTCCTTCTTCTATTACATTTTCATTATTTTGATTACTTCATCTCTAATTAACTTTTTCAATAAAAGAAAATAAAATATAACAATCAGAATTGTCCACTTTACGACATCAGAGTTACATTTTAAACGAGCGTAGACCAATCCCATGAAAATGCAATATATGATGCCAATCAAGTTTTGTACAAACTAAAGGCAAAGTGAACACCGACAGAATCGATCTGCGTCATCGAACGGAAAATGGATATGGACAGCTGAATGGCCAGTTACATCGACTACAAGTTTTCCGATAGATCCGTGTATGTGTATGTGTGTATGGTTAGTTTTCCGTCGTCTAGTAACGAAAAAGATCTTTGTCTGTCGTGGCTTTTGTCCTTATCTGTCGCGAAAGAAGGGGAAACATCGGGGGAAGGCTACTGTGGAGAGCTTAAAAGGATGATAGAATGAAATTCAGGCCACTACAGAGGCATTCGTAATGTTCCATCGAACAAATGGAATAAATTGGCCGATTCACTCCTTCTGAAGCGCATCCCACTAAAACACGGCGTTCGGCCCACCATAGTTCTTAGATCATCATAGTATATCATTTTGTTTCGACCGTCAATCGCACTTTTCTGTTTCACTATTGTTACTTTCGTCATAATATTATTAATCTTATTTTTGTATTGAGAGGAAGGGAAAGAAGAGGCTGTGTCATTAGCAATAGGTGGGAGATATTTTTTCAGTTATTATATTTTCAAGTTTTAGGTTTCAAATTTATGGTCAATAGTAGGAGCAATTGCTTCTTCCTCCCTCTTTCTCCAGAAAGCCATAATTAACAAGTTAGTTATCAGCCATTATCGGCAATTATTTACAGGACAATGTTTCCGGCATATGATGTGAATTCTCCTCCACGTAATATTTCCCTACCCGATGAAGACAACGATTTCAGTGGTCGTTTCGGTTCTTTCGCTTCGAGATCAAAGAAAAAAAATGAAAATAAGAAGCAACGGAAAAACGAACGCCAGGAAAGAAAAACAAAAGAAAAAGCGAAACGAAGAAAAGAATTTGAACGGAAAAAGATGCTGTCGCAGCATTCTATCAAAGTATCATCATTTTGTTCCTTCTCAAAATAATAAGAAGCTGATTGTGACAAATAATTAGAATAGTGGTTTGTATTAGACTTCGTAATTGGTCTTTCGGGCATTATTGAGGTGATGGAGGTGATCATCATCTAACAAGATAATTTTTTTTTCAAAGACTGTAGCAGAGAATAACATACTTATTAAACACTAAAGTAATCCTGGAATCTCACAGTACTTTTGGAAGAAGGCACGGAAAGGAAAAAGTAGAATATAGTAATAGAAATAATTTATCTTATCATCCGTAATTTCATTTCTTGTTGCTATCAGGTTAATGATCCAATTAAGTGAGTTCTCTAAAAAACTAAAAACAGAATAAAAAGAGAAAATTATAGGGAAATATACAAAATTGAGGAAGAGAAAAACAAGAGTGAGGACTTTCAGCTAGAACAATTTATTTTGTTAGGGAATTTGGGGAAATATATAGTAAAGGATTATTTCAGCTGTAAAAACATAAAATTCAGGTGTGTAGAAATCAAATTTATTATTGTTGAATGTATTGTACAGATGGTCGGGATCAATTCGGATGGAAGTGATATCGAAATACCTGTGGACATTGTACCTGTTGTAAGTACGAAACAAAAAAGAAAGTCAAAAAAATCATCAAAAAAAAAGAAAAAGAGACGCAGACGATCCACTTCTTCATCATCTTCGTCTTCTAAATCGGATTCATCCAGAGACAGCATCAGTTCGAGTTCAAGCAAGAATAATTATAATACGCGACCTTCAGTTCCTCAAATACTCAGTGTTAGTTTTAAAACTGAAATTGTCTGCACTGATATGTAATCTTATCCTTTATTCTTTTTGATCAATGGTGCTACTGATTCCAAGATTATGATTGAATTTATTTATTCCATTAGAACACGTGCTGATGAAGATGGTCAGACATGATAGTATGTATGTTTTTAAAAATTTACTCTGGGTGGCAGTTGTCAAAATACCTCCTTTCTACGAATGGTTCAGAACCATCTGAGTTAACTTGCGAAATTAAGTTAGTGTTATCAGATTATTATGCAATTGCAGTTTCAATGTTTTTTCGTAATTTAGGCAAACCAGCGGTGGAGCTTTATGATGGAGTTCGATCCATCTAATGCGAGATCGTTCATGATGATGGATTTAAAAGGAGATCGTTCTAATGCACATTATGAATCTCTATATAAGCGCGAAGTAGCACAATACAGATTCGCATTGAAAAAAGTTCTTGGTGGTGACGAAACTCTCGAAAGGCAAGTTTTAGAGTAATTACTGTTAAATTATAATTATTTCTTCATGTAATGTACTTAATAAGGTCACGAATTTAGAGTTGCACTCTTGTTGGGGTGAACTTAAACTCGTAGAGCATTTCTTGTCTATCCTTTTTATAGAAAATGCGTTTATGTTTGCAGATTTCATTTCGGTACTTCTGAAAAGAAAGATAGTTTTCAAAGGTACTTTAGCGACAAGATCAGAAAGGTCTGGAAACAAGAACCAGAGCGATTGTGGAGAAAAAAAGAATTAAAGCCTTTCACAGACTATATTGAGCTGTCTAGGTTTGCTCTGTCGGAGGATGACTTGAAGGTAATGCCATTTGTTATAATTATATTACTATAATTTCCCATTTTTATTTTCATTTTTATGGGCTTGACTTTTAAAATTAAGGATGAGAGTGGAAATTTGAGTGTAGAAAAGTGTAACGCAGTTCAAGGCGGAAGATCCCTAATCGAAGCAACCGCAGAAGTAAAAAGTCGAAAGTATAATGCAGAATTAGGAAAAGATCGATACAATATTGGATTGTGGCTGAAATTCCTGGCAGTTCAGGTAGAAATTATTGTGTTTATATTTTTCATCAAATTAATTTGATTTCTCGTTTCTGACCATTTTCACATCACTTTAGATACCACAATAATCACTCTTGCGTTTTTAAGGATGAAGTATTTTTGGCTCAGGACAGTCCGGAAAGTAATAGGAAGACAAGGAACGAGCGGCTTACGAATCGTGAGCTCTTGGAACGGAAAATGAGCATTTTGGATAAAGTAATGGATTATTTGATGCCCTGCTGCTTTTTTTACAGATAATAATTATGTAAACTTAATTTGTTATGCGGTATTGGCGAAGATTTATGTATGTTATAAAAATTAATGTTTTAAAGGTTTTTTTGGTTTTGACTAGAAAAACATATATTTATGAAATGTGATGGAAAAATCGTGACATACTTTCATATCACAATGTATCCTTTTAAACTATCTGCACAGTTGTTTTTGTTTGTTTACAACAAACATTTTTTTTTTTTGCTCTTGCAGGCGATTTCATTTAATTTCAATTGTGTGAGACTCAAATTGGAACGTCTAAAAATTGGAATGCATCTATGGGAAGAGAATGTTTTCAGTCGCGAAATGAGAGATGTTGGCTTTTTGCCCTTAATTATATTTCGTGATATCAAACGGTTTTTTATTTTCGTAATTATTATTCTTTTGCTGCATTACCAGTAATTACTTTCAATATTTTCTCTATGTTCACATATTAAGGTGGAGTTCAAACATGTCAACGATCCAGAAATGTGGGAAGGCATACTTGATCTTTTAGAGAGCGACACGAGACGATTTAGTCTTACTAATCAGGTTTTTTTTCACAAATGGTTCTGGAAAAACTTTGTTAAAATATGCTTGAAATAGAAAAGATTTTTTTTTATATTGGGAAAATGTGATAATTGTTTACTTTATTTAACTTATTCATGTCAGGTATGTATTCTCATGTCATTCATTATCTTTTGCATACAGTCAGTTCAATTTTAGGGACTTTTTTGCAAATTTTTTAATCCAATATATGTTTCAGTGTATAAAGATGAAAGTATGTTTGGAAAAACTTGATGAAATACGTAGTGGTAAATTATTGTCACACAGAGCATTGCCAAACACAGAACAGTTCATGGCATCGGTGATCCTTCGTAGAATACGTCTTCTGTTGAAATGTGGACATACTGAAAAGGTAGCTTAATGTTTTACGAATATTGATGCTGTTTAGATTTGTTCTAAGCAATTGCTTTGCTAATAGAGATTCAATTTTCTTTGTATGGTTCTAAGTTTTTTGTTTATATATACTTTTCAATTTATTTACAAAGAAATGAGAGAACGGAGTGATGACTGGGAAAGAAATAAAAAGATTAGTCTGCTATTTTTCTGGAAAGTTACAGGCAATTGCGACGGCTCAAGCTGTTTGTGAGTTTAACTTATGTGTTCCGGAATCATTCAAAAATGCGGACTTGGAAGATAAACGAAAACTTTTCGAAGCTTTTTGGGATAGTGGAATTGCACGTATCGGAGATGATGGCGCAGAAGGTTTCCAAACCCTTTGCTTAAAATTTCATTTTCAAACTTCCTATTATTCAGTGATCCCATTTTTAACTTTAGGATGGGCAAGATCAATGAAACGCGTAAAGGAAGGAACAGTAGAAACAGATCGGTTGTTGTGCGAAGAGGAACAGTTGGAATATGATAAAAAAGAGGCGGAATTATGTAACAGAGTTGGCTCAAATGGCTTGAAGTTACCTAATCGTTTGGTTTGGATAGAAATAGAACGTTTGCGCACGCAATATCAATGGCGACCTATTAGAGATTTAGGCGCGACAGTATGTATTACCCAACTATTTAAATATTCTTGCAACAGCTGAAGACTTCAATTCTTTATTTCTTTAATTCACTTTATTAATAATTGCAGTTCGATGATAGGGAACGAGTCGTGACGTTTCAAGATATTGAGGATGTGTTGTATATATTTAGTCCATCTATTGCTTTCGATCTTTTCTGCAGCATTATGGAAGAATTTGGAGCGGTGATATATGCTCGGGTATGCAAACATCTGCAATAAATCTTGATTAGCATTAAAGGATTAATAGTCATGATTTCCTTTACAATTCCATCTCCAAAACTGATTCAAAGTCAGGATGCTGAAGGAGCAGTCTGGAACGGTACCCTGATTAATACAGCCTAAACAAGGTACCAATGTAACTTTAGCGACATTATATTGGGGATGTGAGTGAGTCTTCCTTGTAGGAGTCACGACTATTTCTAGGCTTATGTTGTTTCTGGGTCTTAGATTTTGATATGCAAAACATGTCTCATTGGTATACAGCAAGAAATCGATGTCCATATTAATAGTTTCTAGATTTTTCACGAAGGAGAAACAGTGGTTTATTTTTTGGAATTGGTTTTTTTGACGGCTATTTTCTATTATCTTGGAACTTTTACTTTATCTTTTTAGGACTCAACTTTATCAGCGAACATTATGCATGAGTTTGCCATTTTTCCTGATCTTTCTCTACGGTTGAAAAATTTTGCTAAATCATTAAGCAGGTTTTTCGAACTGGCTTCCAATTATATACAAAAAGAACGGGATTTACTGTTATCATCACAGCTTCTCACGTATGTTTTATAAAATGTCATCGTCATTGTTAAATTTTTAGATCCGATTCATTGGCCATCTTACTTTAAATTGAGCAGAGTTTTCGACTTTTTCTATTTTATTCCATTTTTATAACTAAATGCAATATGAGTGATAGATTAAAAGCTTACTAGTGGAAATAGTATTGTCCGTTCTACTATCGCTAAAACCTTTTTTATCGTTATAAATCACATCAGACAGCATCTTACACGCTCTTTAATATCATTAGTAATTAATTTAGACATCTTAATTATCTTAAAATGGATGGTGAGTTGAACGAAAAAATGCGTTTGAAGAAATTTCGAGAGGAAGCAAAAAATGTTTGCCATAAGAATGACAATTTTAACAATATCTCACTGATGGCAACATATGCAGAAAAGGTATGTTTTTTGGATGTGTTTATTATCAGTTTTCAATTGAAAGCAATCTTTATTTCAAAAATCAAATTCATTGAGAGATATGGATGACTTAGGGAAAATTTAAGGACGAAAATTATAGCGGTTATGTGCTTGATGAAAGAGTGGACTTATTTGATGTCAATGTTGATTTGTTTAGATGTATGAGCTGGGAGAAATACAAGCAGCAAAAATTTGCGCCAATAAATTCCTCATAACGAATATATGGAGCGAGAATGAAGTAGTACGGATAGTTTCGCTGCTTCGTATGGCTATTGTATGTATATCTGCAACTGATGACGAGACCGAGAAGCAACGTCTCATTGCTGGTTTTATATGTGAAGGAAAACCTGTGGCTGATACGGTAATTTTAAAGTAATCATATTCTAGTATCTTTGAAATAAACACTAGAAAATTCGGCTTGTTCTTAAAACATCTTTATGACTCAATAACCGCTTTTAATTTAATTTTGTTTCTTTCTTTAATTATCATTTACAAGTGCATTTGAAATTATACCGACAAAGCGGCATACTTTGATGTATCAGAAAGGAATGCAGAAAACTGCGATATTTTCATGAATTTGTGAATTTAAAATTAAACAGATAATATACAGTAGGATTGTTTACTTTAGAGTTTTCTGGGCTTGATAATTTCAGACAACAGATGCAAAAAAAATTGAGAATCAAGTTAACATTCGTCTCCATAATCTTTTGAAAACTAATCGCTTGAAAGAAACATGGGAAGGTTCTGCAGTTGATCTCACAGCATCATTGGCTCTTTTTTTTGCATATTATTATGCTGATAACAGTAAAAGGGCACATAATTTAAAGAAATGTTACACAGCCCTGTCTGACATCATGAAGGATAATTCACAACGCAGATTTACGGTTCGTTTTATTTAAAGTTTTTATTGAGCACGAGTGAAAAGTTGACTTGGTCTAGTAACAAAAGCAATGACCGATTTGTGGACGGACTAATCAAAGGTAGATAAAAATAAAAATAAGAACTGTACTTTTAGAGTCAAAGGTCACACGTTTTTGTTAATTATTTATCCGATGAAATAACCAGTAAGGCATCGTCTCAGGAAGCTTGGCTACATTTAATTCATTTATCTCGTTTAATATTTCCCATTAATAAACGGTTTTTTATGATCTGATAGGGTTTAACCAGTTCATTCGTGTAAGAACTAATGAAATTTCTAGAGAAAATATCTGGAACTATTACGAACGCATGTTAAGAATAATCCATGTGAGCCTCAACGCTTACTAATGGAAGCATCTATAACGGCTTATCAAAAATATCCGACAGAAATATCATTTCTGAAGACTTATATAGACTGCTGTGCTCTAGGAGTGCGTGTTATACATTTGAGAAGATTCCTAGAAAGTGATGTGGAAGGTATAATTTTATTTTTCAATGATATTTTTGGCTTGAGTAAATATCGAATGGTTAATTGAAATGATTTGACAGCATCAATAATTATCAGCTCATGTGTAGTCAGATTCTAGTGTTTGTGTTTTAAGGAAGACGAACAGTTGTAGCGTTTTTAGTTTTTATGATGATCTGTTATTCATACGAAAGTATGGTTTCTAATTTCATCTCCATCGATTTTTTTTGTTATGGCATTTAACAGAACATGAACAACAAAAATAAACTTCCATCTTTACACTTCAAGCCTTCCGCTGCCCTACTTTGGCCTCTTCCTCTCACCGTCCAATTTCTGCTATTTTTTTATCATAGATTTTCTTCTATGCATTTCAAATTTTTATTTCGGGATGTAATGTGATTCAGTGCATGAATGGTTAGTTAGTCATTGTGATGTTTCGTTAATGAACCTTCAGTGAGTCGTAATAAGCATTTGATTCCAGTTTTAGAGATCATTGAAAATGAAGCTGTCTTACATGCTTAGATTGAATTTACTTCATTCTAGATTGGCATGCAAATTATTATCTTGCTTTTGGTTCTGTGTATCTTGAACTACTCCGACATAGAAGGCTACTAGAGACGAATGATTTCCAATCGCCCGAATTGCATCGTCTTAGAGCAATTTTGAAGAAGTCAAGTGAGCGTATCTGCCATCGTGATGATGTTTTTTGGCGTTTATTATTGTTCATCGAGCATGAACGAAAAGATACTCTACGTGCACGCGAGGTTCTTTCTCTATGTTTAAACCAATATCAATATTTTTTTGTAAAATTCTTATAATCTGTAAGTTAGCTTCAATTTTCACAATTTTTCATAACAGTTGGTTGGAAATGTCCCATCTCTTTTCTCTCACTCTTGGGGCTTCTAAAATGATGCTTTTCAATTATCAAAGTTTGTTAAATTAAATTTCATTATTAAACATATATCATCTTTTAAAGGCGTTCTACTTGGCATATGCTGAATGTCCATGGTCTAAGTCTCTCATCATGGACTATAAAGATGTTAACGCTGGTGAGCATGAAAAATTACTGGATGCGTTAGTAGAAAAGAAGCTAAGACTCCGGTGTGAGAATGAGGAAATTGATGTATTGCTGCAATGAATATGAGATGAAGAATACGGGAAGTAATTGAAATTTCATTGTATTAACTTGTAAATAATAAGATGATATAAATAAAAAATAGGTTTTGGATGCTGACGTTGTTCTGAGCGACATAATGGGGATCTCATTATTAGTTTTTATTATTTTACTGTATTGGTTTTTATCACTTTCCATTTATTTTACTTGATAGACTCTTACCTGGTAAATTCTTGTACATCTTACAATTTGAAATGTGCTTACCGATCAAATGAGAGAAGAGACATATGACGGGAAGGATTATGTTGAATTACAATCTATTAATTATTCAGTGTTAATATCCTATTGTAGGGGAGTTTTTTAACTCTCATATTTGATTAGTTCAACTTTGTTTTAATGTTCTTTTTGATATGTCATTATTCATTTTTTTTGTGACTGTCTTCGTAATAAATTTTTCATATAAAATTTTGGTTTAGTATAGTTTATTTTCAAATGTTTCATAAATTTATTTTACCTACCATCTTATTTATTGTTTTTACATAATGTCTTTTAGAGTTTGGTGCTTCATTTGAATTTTTTTTGAAATTTCTGATTGCTGAGGAAAAGACAGGAATGTATCAATCTGAGTTGTTTGAGTTTCTCGAATTTTGGGTGAAGATGAATCTTAGTTATTGCTTGACCCCTATTCCTTGTTTGTTCACTGTCAATTGTAGGAAGGGACGAAAAAGAAAGAAGAACGTAGGAAGGCATTGACATATTGGGATCTTTTTCATTTGCAGTAGGCGCCTAATGTGTTTCCGTCAGTATTAGTCTATTAACATCTTTTTAACTTATTTTAATACTTTCGTAAAAAGTAAAATTTGTTTCGTTCCATTTATGAGTGGATTTTACATTTCAACTGTTCATTAGTGATAGGAGAGCGCGTTCTTGCGCTATTTTACCCTTTGAAGTACTCAGTAATATTTGGAATTCGTCAAATCTATCATTATGCATCAATTATGCAATAAGATTGACAGTGCTAAATTAATAGTAGATATCCTGAGTGTAGTCTCCATGACCTGCGCTTCTTTTATAAGTGAATTGATAAGTGCGCAACGTGGTAAGTGCTTTCTGGGTGGAATAGTGGAATTATATTCTTGTCCTGACTAATCAGCATCAGTCTTTTATTGCAGAATGAATATTTCGTATGGAGTTTTCGATATTTCAAAATTTTGATCGACAGTCATCAACGGAAAATCTTAGAAACTATTCGATTGTTTTCAGGAAAATAACATGGTTGCGAGTTTTGATTCGAAATTAAATATCTCTGAAGGACAAGGATTTATAAGATCCACAGCTCAGGGAACATTCAGGCATAATTTTCGTCTATATTTTCTTTGATAGTTTCACTATTTGCATTGGAAAGTTTATCTGTAGAGAGATTTAGAAATTGTAGTGTTCATAACAGATCATAATCTTGTGGATTGAAGTTTGACGCATATGAGGGATTTCATATTCCCTTATCTCGTTAGTTAGGCATATTACAGAAGGTATGGCCAATATTTGAAAAGTAAAGAAAAGTCGAATAGGATAGCAGTAAAAAATAGGCAAACCATTATGACAGGTTAATTTTTGAGTATCTATCTTAAACAAGATCACATTAATTAATCAAGAGTAGGGAATTAGAAATAAAACCAGATTATATTATAATTAATCAGAAATAGGTATTAATGGAAGTATTCATAAAAGGTCGATTATCTTTTGTTTCAGTCATCCATCCATTGTATTTTCTCATGTGATCTTCCGCTCAGCCGCTGTTTTCTTCTACGTTTTTGCATATTTCTTCACAAACTCTTTTATCATTCATTTTTTAGTTATTGTAAGTTCCTAAAGCCTTTTTGATTTCTTCGTTCATTCTTGTTAATGAATTTTTCTAATTTTTTGCTGTTTATGACTGTTCTATACTATTGTTTTCAGCTTACCTTGTTATCCATTGATTTTTGGACCGTGAAAAATATAACCGGGCGTCTTCTTGTTGGTCTTCGTTGGTGGAATTTTGTTGACGCTGAAGGTAACAATCATTGGCGATATGAATCAGCAAAGGTCTGTTTTCAAGAAGATAAGTATAGGAATTGGTCAATGTTTTTTATTAATAAGCAATTCCAAATATTAATGAGTAATTCCACACAGAATGGGGACAATTTTGTGATCTAGTGATTGAAAAGAAAGGTTTTTTCTGGACTTCAATCCTGACTTTTAGTCTTTTTAGATAAAAAAAGCTGCCCCCTCTAGATTCGAGAAAACACTTCATTTTATAACAATGTTTTATTGTTACAAATTATTATAGGATACATCCTGCTTTGATGTCTTGGAACGGCGAATTTTTTGGGGTGCTTTAGTTGCAGCACCAGCTATGTGGGTAATATTAGTTTGCATTGCTTTCGTAACCCTGAAATGGGAGTGGATGGTGATAGCTATAATGGGTCTGCTAATGAACGGAGCAAATTTGTATGGCTATTTGCGTTGCAGATGGGGAACTACGAATGAATTCACCAATTATATATCCAAAATGGCATTCCTTTCGGTGAGTTTCTGATTTTCTTATTTTTCAAATTAGTTTTTATTCTTTCTTAATAAATTAAATTCGTTTTTTGATCTGAGTCTGAAAATTTATAATAGGTAACTGAAAATAGAGAAAAATTATTATTCAGTTCCCAGATTTATCTTTTGCAAATCCAGCGGTCTCTCCAGCGATTTAAACAAATAGCTCTAGTGAGTATAACGAGTTTCTATTTATTTTATACGGCCATGTCGCTTATTCTGAATACTTGTTATTGCAGGTCTTATCAAAATCTAATGATAAGTTAGCGCAATCAAACCGGCAATCATCACAAATTGTTTAAGTATTGAACTACGTTATGAAAATTGTTATAAAATTCTTTCTATAAATTTGGTTATTTCTGATGTGAAAATGAGTTCTAGTATCTTTGTTACTATACAAAGAATTCAAATGTAAGTGGAATTTTCTCGTGTCTCATCACATTTCGAAATATATTACAATGATCATTTTGTTTTTTCTTGTACAAACAGAATAGGATCAAAATTGTTTCGTCGGATTAATATAGTGCACGATGCCAACCAGTTTGATTGGGTTGTATATGTTCAAGTCATCCAATGTCATTTGATCTTTCACGACACTTTTCTAATTGCGCTTACTGTTGTAAAAAAAATAGAAATCGGCTTTCATAGGATCGTTACAGTTTGTAGGCTATAAAGAAATGATTTAGACAATAATATAAAAAATAACGGCTGAGGAATTTGCTGGATAATGAGCGACTGGAGGATATTTTGGCTCAAAAAAGATCAGTGCAGAAGTTGCTTTGTCTACTTTGTTTGTTTTCCGCAGATGTTGATTTCTTCTCTGTTTGATGTCATCTTTCCTAAAATAGCCTTGTTTAGTAAGCTGTTATAGTGAATGGAATTAAGGTTATCTGAAACATTGTAATTGCTACATCCTTCTTCATCTCTGTAAATTTTATCTTGAATATGGGTACAAGTAAATTCATGAGATTAACTGAAGTTAAAATGCTGAACTACATAAGAGAATTGTTAGTTGAATGATATTCAGTAAGAAAAATTAAGTTATCGTCTTTGAAATAACTTTTATCACTTCACATGTAATGCAGCTTTGAGAGCATTTTTTATCTGTTAGAGGAGATCTCTGATAAGAATTTTAAGATATTTTAGTTAACACGACAATCTAATAAATCGCTAGTGAGGAAAAAACTAAAGTTGGAAATTTTACTGGAACAAAAATAAGTGATAGGTACAAAATGAGAAACAAGAATTAGAAACTGAATCCCGCTGCTCCTTATTTAATACTGTTGCCGATGACGAATCTGCAATAAATTCATTGAAGAATGATAATATTACTGAGGACAGTAATCATCTTTCATCCAGCGACAGTCGGCCATCGTTGTATAATGTAACCGCAAGCCGAGTACTACCAACTTGGGTCCACTCATCTAGCTAAAACAACCAATTACAAATCATGCGTCCATTAATTAGATTGAAATCTATTTGAAGAACTTCATTTCAGGAAATTCATTAAACTTGGAAAACTCTAAAAAATGTTTTTTGAGGTACCATCAATTGTTGAAAAGAGCATGAATTGGTATAAAGTTTTTTTTGAAAAGAGCATGAGTTGATATATAAACAATACAAACAACATTATTGCAAACTTAATCTAACTTGTTTCTTTTGTCTCTCTTCTCGCTCTCCATACCAAATTGATTTAGCGATAGTGCTCCCTGACTAATTCTCTTACTGTGCTTTTTCCGCCCTTCCTCAAAACTTTCTGTTATCTGCGTCACGAGAATGATGAAGAATCTTCGCCACACATCAGTTATCATCGTTTCGGAATAAGGAGGTGCAAAGCGCACTTTTTTCTTATCCTGATCTGATTCTTTCTGATTTGGTTCTTCCTGAATAGCCAATTTCGTGAACTGATTTGTGAAAATGCAATCTAAATTACTGGTACTTTGCTCTGTATCAATTCGAAAAAGGCTATTAATTAAACTGAATCCTAAGAAATGCAGAAAAAAGGAATGATTTACTTCTTCACCAGCCAGATAGGGAATAAATTCATCGATGAATGTATTGCCTACAATGGCAAAATAGTTTTTTTCTTTGCTTTGATTCATTTCTAAAAACATTTGCCGAGAATGCGCTCGACCGGCTTTACGAGCTAATTGCCAAGCACCAAGTAGATTTTCTGTACAACCAATCATATTTGTCAACTGCAATTGTTAAGGTAAAATATATCGAATATTGATGATTCATCTGAATCTTCTAATTTGACAAAAGTATGAAAATTTGATTTGGAATAAATTCATTATATTTATAACAAAAATGTCAAAGTTAGAACCCTTAAACTGTTGCAGAAACTAATCTGTACATTGGCACTTTCTCGCGACATTTGCTCAATATTGGATAACTTATATAGAAATATGATCAGAACCAAACTTTTAGAAATATTCCTTACTCTTGGCTAGTTAATATTAAATGGTCCAAATTATCAACAGTATATCAAAAAGCTGGGTAGACGACTAAAGTAACCATTAGTCTTTATTAAAAAGCAAACTGTACCAAATGTTCTAATCCATACGACAAATTAAAAATCTGCAAATTAAAAGTCATCACCTAAAAGATCACTGAAATACCAATTAATTAGTTGAAATAAGAAGAAGCACTTGGTCAAGACAGTCGAGAAATTGCGCGATATGTCTGCCCAATTTTGGCATTTTTGGCATTATTGCTTTGGATGATCTTTCGACGCCGAAAGGCTGAAAAAATTTTGGCTATTTCGAAGAGAAATTGTAAGATAGGAATATAAGGAATGCTTTTTTTCGTTAGCAATTTTCTAGCAATTTAATAAAAATTGAATTCATTGGATAGGTAGATATACCTTGCTATTACTAATTAACCCTTAAATGCTTCAGTCTAAAAAATCATTTAAAACTTCATCTTTATTACATTACAAGTTGTATTTTAATATGAACTATAGATCATAATAAGGTCTGTTACTGAATTCTATTAATTTACTGTATAGCATTAAATTAATAAATTGTTTCAAATATCGGAAAACTGATTAATCTTTTCCATAATAAGGAAGTATAAAGAAAATAACCTTTTTCAATTCGGGTGCAATATCGTTTAGAATTTTTACAAATATATTCTCAATAATTTGTTTTGGATCTTTCAATTTCTAAAAGAAGAAAAACTTGAAGTAAAATGTAAATTTCATACTTTTAGAAGATATGCTATTTTTAATTAAAATAACTAAGTAAAGGAATGATTGAACTAATTGGAAATAAAAATGAATATATTTGAGCTGAATTAAATTAAATTAAAAAGAAAGCCAGAAAACTTCATTAATCAAACTTTTGCAGTTCGTCTCATTTCATTATTATTATCTTATTTAAAGTAAAATTATGCAACTCTGACCTGAAAACTTTCTCGCAAACAGATCCGTTCTTTCTTGACAAAAGCGATTTCGAATGGATTCTCAGATTCGGAACTAACCCAGTTACCAACTGATTTATTTCTCCCGATTGAACTTACTGCACTCCCCATCATAAATTTACCGCCATCTCAATCAAGGTATATCGATCAATGTATTGTAATTTGTTTTGAATTTTGCTATAATTTGAAATCTAAAAGATACTGATAGTGTTGGTGATGAAAAAGACGTATGAAGATATCGTTTTCAAGTTAGTTCACGCAACAATTCGAGTCGATGATAACAGACAAACATCAAATATTACCACTGACTGTACAAATTGTCATTTGTCGCTTCATGAATTCTTGAAATCATTCATATTTTTTGACAGCTTAATTTTCAAATTCACAATTTTTTAACTCTTAAAGCTTTCCTGAGTTCAAATTTAAAATTAAAAGTTTATATCGTGAACTACATCTCCGAGAACTTTAAAATTTATGGGAGATTTATGGGAGGATTTATAGGAATTTATGGTAGAAGAAAAATGGGAGATGCTATTTGAGTAGTATTATTTTTCCATCGATCAAAGGAACATGAAAGCTCTTTCCGCTTTAATTCGGATAAATTTTAATTATTCATTCCACTACATGAATTTGAAATCCAAAAAACCAATACTGAATCATTTCTCTTATGTGCAATTTATTCCTATATTACGACGCATGCGCTCTCCAATGTGACATTGAAACAACACTACTTATGTGTTGTAAGCAGCATTCCCACAGAATTTCAAAAACATGAAACAATTTACAAGTTCACATAAAATTATTCTATTTATACTTTGCATATTGAAGTGGTAAAGTACAAATTGAAATGTCGCTGATTATTGAAATTGTATGCAGAGATTTCTCAATATATTAGTCTTTGTACGAAAAGTTAGGATATTGAAGTGGAAAGTACAAATAGAGATGTTGCAAGAGAATCGATGAATAAATTTTTTGATTTATGAAAAGTACAAATAGAGATGTTGCAAGAGAATCAATGAATAAATTTTATTTTTGATTTATCTCAAAGAAGCAATTAAATTCCATCCAATATTTTCCTAATATTTTATGAGAATTTTCCTAAAATATTTTGAAATGATTTAAAACAATTGAAATAATTTTAGGATGAAAATTAAAAACGAATAATTTTCAAACGATTGAAAAAGAATAGAAGTCCAATGCTTTACTGAAAAAAAAAAAGAATTATTTCAATATTGGAGAAGAAATGCGGGAAAGAAAACATTTATCGAAAAACCTTTCCATTAACATATGAATGCAAAAATAATCAATTTGAAATAAGAGAAGAGAATGAACCATTTAAAAGAGAATAAATATAAACACTGCAATTTCAAGATTATTTTAAAAAAAAGGTTGCATGTGAAAAGGCAATCATTATATTATTTGGAACAAAGAAAATTGAACTTCACTAATTTATTTGCATGATCGACCGCCGAACAGAGTAAGGAAGAAAATAAACTCACAATTAATTATGATAATTTGTTAAATAAAAAATTAAAAATGTTAAACCATTTACTTAAGGAATAGCTTTTGTGAAACGATTCTCACTCCAGCTTTAAATTTCACTGTGATCATCATCAATTGGAATTGTTTTTTTTTTATCAAAACCAATGAGAATGCACGAAACTTAGATGTGATTAATTAAAACAATGAGATTTTCATTAAGTTAAAGAGGAAAATTGAAATCTAAAATAATTATTTATTTGTTTTTATTTATATTCTAAATAATTAAAACAACTAAAATTAAATAAATGCAGTAAAAATTAAAAAATATGACTGAAAGTAAAATAAATTAACGTTTGAAATATGATAAGAAATAAAAGATATAATTATTGTTTAAATTAGTTTTAGCATTTAATAATTAATAGAGTTATTTCAAAGACTATTTTTAATATGCAAAAACGAAAGTAATAATTTATTTGTTAAATGAAAAAAGGAACAATGATGAAATAATATTGCGGTAGCAAAATTGCTATATTACATGATAACCTTAATATTGCAATATTTTTTCATCATTATTATTTACAAATATTTTCATCAAAATCTTTTCTTAACGATAAATTACTATTGCGATATCATTTAATGGATAGGTAAGTAAATCGAAAGGTAGAAAAATGAGAAACTCAGAGTCTTAATTGATCTTTAATTGTAAGAAGGTATGGAATGTAGCAAGAGATAATGATAAAATATTCTTTTTGCTTAACAACAAAATTAATTAAACTTCATTAGGCTGCTGCTGTTGCTACGCTTCCAACATTGATGCATGCATATTATGAATATCTCCTTACCAACATAAATTTTTCTGTCAGCAATAAAAGTCTACTATTAGGATAACATAATAAAGGTGAAGAAACTTTGCTAATATCAATGTTTGCTGGTGAATTAAGCTTATAGCTTAGCAGAAAAACAATGATTTGGTCTGTGCATTTATAATTTTCGAAATTTCGAAATCCATTGTGTATTCTGACACATTATTCCAATGTGATGTAGAAGATAAGATAAAATTTTAATAAGATTATTATAAAAACGAACGATTACATCCAAAGTTAAATAATTTTTAATATATGTACGTTGAGCAAAATTACAACTTCTATTACACGCCTCAATACTTACTTTGAAATTACAAATTTTTGAAAAAAACCAATGTAAGGCTGTATAAAATATTGAAATTAAGTACAAAAATAAAACTCAGCAGTTAGTCTTTAAAAACTGAAATGATCAATTTGACATTGTAAGGGAAGACAATGAGAGATCTCGAAAAAAGAACAAAAGAGCAAAATAAGATTTGCCATAGATTTATTTATATGGCTTATATATGTTTGTATAGAATTCATTATTAGTTTTGTTCATACATATACTTCAAGAACTTTTGATAGCCTATTTTCAAAACCTAGTCCATTAATCGATTTTATCAGGCTTATTTTTCAGAAACTAGCAAGGAATATATACTACGACATTAATGCTTTCAATTTGAAATCAGTATTGAAAAAACGATGCAATGAAGAAGCTAGTTCTTTGTTGTTTAGAACATTTGCAAGTACATCTGCGTCACTGTTAACAGCATCCAATAAACATTTCATTTTTTCACATTCCATCAACCGTGTCACTTCACCACTTGAAATACGTGGCAAACGTATCAATTGGCGATGTAGAACAGAATTACAGCGCTTTGATACTGCCTTATCGCCTAAGTAAATTCAAATTAGTAAGTAAAGATTAATTTTAATGTATTACGAAATAACGGCGAAAATGGAAAAAAAATAATGCAAACAATTACTAGTATGAAAGATTTTAAGGAAAAAGAATTAAATCATTCGTTAATTATAAACAAAAAGTTTTAAAGCAAATTAATCGAAATGATCCAGACATAGTCATGCACTCAAAGCTGGTAAGAAAGATGAGTTCTCATGATATAATATCGATTAAGAATTCGCCAATGAATATTGCTGTTTAGATGCGATTTATCAAAAAGAAGTCATACATCAGATGACCGCCAACCTGATTTAAGAAAACGACTACTACAAATTGAATTGGTGAATAGATACATCTAAAAACTAAACCTCTTATTCACATTTTAGAGCGTATTGAAGAAATTAAAAAAAAACCCGATTCAGAGTTAGATGCATCAGCGCATTCTTCGAGATCACTTTTAACTGCCAACGCCTGGACCAGATCTGGTTCTTGTTCATTAAGCTATAAAAAAGTAAACTATAGCCAAAATAAAGTACCACACATTTCTCAAATAAAAAATTTTGAATTTGTTTAATAATATGGTAACACTCATTAAATAATTCATTGTGAAGTGCAAACAAATGATACTGTTACACTTCAAATACAAATACTATACAAGCAGCAACAATTTACAAAATCAAAAAATTATCTAAATTTATGAATTACTTTTAGCTCTTCGAATATTTCCGATGAGTGCGCAGGATCCAAAGTCCAAATAACATTCATATGTGGATATGTTCTCACCAAAATTGTAAAAAGAGATCGTGTTTCACGACAACGACGGCTTAACTCCCCCTTCAATGTTTAAATAGGCTATAAATTATTTTCTTCCTTCGCTTTACCAATGACAATGAGATAACTAGATATGAACAATAAAAATAATTCCGACTAATAAATAATTTAGAATAATAAAAATGATTTCTGCTGAAATCCTGTCATGAATGCAGTGATGTTCTAGGAGACTAAAGAAACGAAGACATGACATCAGGATTAGAAGCCTACCTGGAAGGGGCCACCATTAACTTTTTTGTAGTCATCTTTGACGTTTGCTTCAATAAGCAGAATTACATTTTTATAATGACGCAGCATCTAAAACATAACTTATGTCAAAAAACCAATAATGTTCCACGCAAATATTAATTTAATGAACAATTCAAAGAACTTCAATAGACTTAAAGTCCGTAGTATTAAGAGAGCTTAAGTAATTAATTAGAAAAATAATAGTTCATAAGAAATACCTGCTCAATCTGCTTGAAAATGCGACCACTATGAAGTGATTGAGTAAGATCATCGAGGGCTTTTCTTTCAACAGCTATATTTGGCGAGAGAATATAATCTCCAACCTCGATCGTAGCTGGCAATAGATCTATACCTCTTTTGTAAAGTACTGTTGGCAATTCACTTTGGAATTCCCTCATATCAACTATCACCTAAAGTGCTGAATGACATTATATCAACTATGTCGCCATGCTTAAAAGTGCTTATGCTTTAAAAAGCTGCATATGGTAATTTGTTTAATATTTTTTGAACTGAGTAAACTAGAAAAAATTCAACCCTTGGGTTTCCTTCATCATGGTCAATTCTTCCACCAGCATTTCTAGTCGATCTCATAAGTACCAGTCTATGAGGTTCTTTACGATCTGTTTCATATTCCTTGGGAAACATCAACGTCTGAAAAATGAACATACAAAATTGTACACTTTCAGGTAAGTTTGAAAAAAATTATCAAAACTAGACGCACCGCTTGCTCTCGGACCATTTCCTCGAAAGCAATTTGTTCCTTTCTTAGTGAGCAAAGATAACGTTCCTCTTCATTTGAATTCGCATACATAACAATATATATTGTTAACGGTTTATCAGAATGGCACGCTTTATACATCTGTAACGATCTAATTAACTAAATGTACGTAGACACACTACGATGTTTGAATTTATTTCGAGAAATATGTCATTTTGGTCCAATGCTTCGTTCTTACATCCATAAATTCTATTTGAGAAAATTTTATTTAAAAAAATCAAAAAAGAATAAGCTTCACCTCTAACAACCGAAGAGACGCAATATCAGAATGATAAAGAATAACAATTCGTGGTTCGAAAGTTTCCAGTTGTCTGATGAGATTATATCGCTCACCAGAAGGAACAATGACTAGAAGGGGATCTTGATCTTGACTTCCAGCTCTTTCTGAATCGTTTGAATTTCCAGACTGAACATCCTCGATACCTGTACTAGTAGCAGCTGCATCTTCCTCTTCCTAAAGAATTTCAATTTGCAAAAACGAACAACAGTGAAATGAGTCTTGCATTTGTGAAACATTTTGATCGACATACAATATCGGTGATTAATAAATTTTTAGAAACTGCCAGTATTTTTCATAAATATTTGAGCACCACACCAGTCAAAAAATGAAATCTTGCTAACAGCGAAGATAGTTGAGATTTTCAAAACACATTACAATAGTACTAACTTTTGTTTCTTTCTTAATTTGCACTATGCCGAAACGCATGAGTCGAGCTTGCTTGCCTGAATCATTTTGCTTCTTCTTTACTTCTTCAAACAAACGACGCCTTTTCCGACTTCGTCGAGTGAATTCCTTTTGTAACATCTTCATGTTATTTACAATTTCACTGCCTGTTTCGTCCTACAAAAAGAAGTAAAAAAAGTCTGGGCTTAAAATTAGAAAAAAAACAAGGACTTGATATGATGATTAACCTCGACATTAGTGGCGAAGAGAATAATTTGTGAAGGATCCCATAAAGATTGTGCTTCCGGTCCAGTACCACTCTTTTCACTGATAAACTTTTGTCCCAGCTGTTCATTTTGGATCCACAAAAATTTTGTCACACCCCAACTAATGATGTCTCGCAACTGTCGGCACACTTCATTTCCTGCACCAATTAATAACACCGTTGGTTCTGAAAGCATTTTGTAAAGCTTTAAAAAACATTTTAGGAAAATGGACATTCGTTTTGAATTAATTAAAAGTAAAAAAAATTTTTAACATCCATGGGTTTTAAAATAAATATTGCCTTAATTATGAAATCTGTATGCTGGAAATAATGACGTACCTTTTTCAGAATTTATTTTATCTTTGCAATTGATTTTGATCTCTTCCAAGACTTTAAGAAGTGCTTGCCATTTCGGTGGCTCTGAAATTTCCAGCTATGGATTTACTCTTGATGCCTTAAACATTTCTTAAAGTTTGACACTCACAAACTTTCGCATCTTTATATTACATAACAATACAAATAAAATAATTACCCAACCGAATCCCAAAAAGCCAATAAGCGCATTTCATAAACAACAACGGAGAACTAAAAGGAAAATAAGGACAACTAATTGTGTTGGATTTGTGTTTTATCAGCAACTTCGACAAAGTCCCTAAAAAGCTCGAGAAAATTAAAGTAATTACTTACCTAACACAGTATCAGGTTTAATTTTGCACAATCTGTCTACCTCCGCAAATAGTTTTGAAGATGTCTGTGTGAATAACCAACCACTGTTAGTTGCAATCAGCTAGAAAACTTCATTCGGGTTTTCAGCATGGATTTTTAAAAAATCTCGAATTTCCGAAACTAATTAAACCTCAAAGGTAAATCGATTGGGTTATATCAAGAACTGCTTGAGCTAAAAGTTTTCAGTTCTTTCGAATTAATAGTGAAACTCACATCTTTGTTATTTCTAACTTCATCCAAACAGCAGTAAAGTGTAATCGGATCCAGTTCTTCAGCCTGGAAAATCCAGAAGTTACATCACAAGCATTAGAGATCACAAAAGCATCTCAGAAAATATCTATTCACAAAAATATTCTATTTATTACTTTATATAAAAGATTCCGAAGTTGTTTGAGATCTGCTAAAAGGCGTTGTTGCTTTTCAGTAATAGAGAACTGTCGTCCTTTCAGCTGTATTTCTAGTGAAGAAGGCAGAAGACCGGCAGCTGGATGTATACTTTCGTCCTCTGGGGTATTCTACAATTATTGTAAAAATCAATGGATTTTTCTGTAGAAAGCAGGACATGGAAGTTTTAATAGTTTTAATATAACTTACATCAATTGATAGTGAAGTCTGCCTCAGTTCTCGAACGCAAGTACGTATTATATCTACTAACAGTGATTGAACCCTCCGCATCGCATGCGGTAAATCAGGTGTTATTTCTATCATATGCGGCTGGAAATGCACTTTTTAACTCACTTTATTACGATGAAGAACAAAACAGGACAAAAACACTTTTGGGTATTTTATATAACAAAATAAACAATTTTGTCCCACTCTCATTTAACTGAGCCTTTATTTCCCTTTCAGAACAAAAACGAATGCCAACATACAGATTTTTATGCATATTAATGTGTATTAAATACTTACAGAACACGAATCCAGTGAACTTTTCACATCCACATCAAATCTTGGAAGAAGCCTAACTCTTCGAATATATAATCGATTTAGCAATCGTTGCAAAACGCCCATACCAGAAAGTGCCCCTGGATTGTCACTAAAGAAAAAACTATGCAATCCAGTAAGTTCAAAATAAAAAACTTGAGTAAGCAATGCAACATTTTTAAAACCAACGACCTAAATGCTTTAACGAAACCACCCGCTTTCTTTTCTCGATATAAGCGAAGAATAAATGATTCTTGAAATCCACTTAGCAACCTGAAAGATTGAACAACATTCCATCTTATTTATAACAAATTCTAAAACTAGCGAACTGATTTTCAATGCAAAACTAATCAGGAAATAAACAGACTGATGCGCACGATGAACAATGATTCCAGCGACATTTTTTACTGGGACGCGTTCCTGCAAGAGGTCAACCATCAGAATCCGCGAGGTAATGAAATGGACTCCTCCTTCCATGTATAGTGATTCCCTGAAAAAAACATATGAAAGAATGAATTATGTAAAAAAGAAAAAGGAACAGCTAAGATTAGGTTTGACAGCTTCCTAACGAGAAATGAGTTTTTTACTGATAAGTTATCCATCACTACATCCCAAATCTATGTGCCTCTACGTAGAAAATGAAAAAGACTGACCGATCCTTTATGGAGCAGTCCGCTGTGATGATCTTTGGTGGACATTTATTCTTGGAGTCGCGCAAGTGAGAAAGAAAATATGCCTAAAATTTCATAATTTCGTCAGTTCTTTAGTATTAGTTGCTACCGTCGGAGAACCTAACAACGTATGCAACTTTGAAATAAAGGCCGAGATATAAAACTGCACCATCCCTTATCCATCATTAACCAAAAATGTAGATTTGAAAGACTGGAATGAAATGGGGAGAAATTTTCCATAACTTGAGAGTTACTTATGCGAGAACAGCTTAGAGGTTACCTCTTCTAAAGTAACTAAGAATCAGCTAGATTTCTATGAGAATATTCCTGAAAGCTACTAACATCATCCTGTGGAGCCGTATTGATAACAAATACCAATAATTGCGGATCACAATATAGATGTAAATGATGAAGGATCAAACGTTCTAATCCCAAACCACTGAAAAAGAAAGATTATAACTGAAGTAATTGAGAATCACCTGGCGAATGGTAAATATACCTAGCAAGAACAAAAAGAACATCATCGGCGTAAGTATCGAGCATAATGTTCCTTTCGAATCCAAGCAATTCGATCATGTCTTTATCGCCATTCAAATTATTCCTTGACGAGGCGACAGCCTCCGGTTTTTCAACTGAAGACGTCACTTCGCACATCTTCTTCAGACGAAAATACCAGGAATGGCCATCTGGTCGACTAATGAAGCAGAAACAGCGATGAACCAGACGACCTCAATAATCTCATAAACTTGTGCATCAAGCGAATTTCAAATATTTGCCTACAAAAGCGTCCAGTGATGAGATCGCAGTGAAACCAAATAGGCTTCTGCGTGAGCCAGTTCTTATTTAAATATTTAGTAATACATTTCAATTTATTACTAAATATTCGCATGATGCTTTCTCCCTCCCTCTTTCTCTCCGTCACATTTTATCAAATTAAATCACACTTTCCTTAGACATTCGCAACTGCATGTTGATGAAGAATGAAAGGGAAAGCTAAAAACAGATAACGTCGGGATGTCGGAATCTATAAATTTCGAAATGTAGAGATTGATGAGTCTCAAAACATCGATAATGATGTAACAGGATGTACAATAAAAGATGTGCTGAGATCTGAAATGAAATGTGATTAATCAATTTCTTGTACTGTCCACGTTCTTCCAATCAGGTTTCTACCATTTTTATGCATAATAGCATATTCTCCTATCCAAATGGTGAGTGTAAAAGCGGACGAACAAAAAAGAACAATGACAAGAAATTGATGTATCGTATTACACGGCAATTTTTTGATTTAAACTACTGTTCAATAGCTTCAGCTTTTTTTGGGTGTACTTTGTTTCGAAGTAGTTATTCGGATGAATATACTAGCACGCAGTCGAATTTTTCAAACAGCGCAACAATTTCGGCACTATATATATAAGAGATATATAGACGATAACATAATGTATCCGTTTCAAAGAAAAAAAAAGAATGTAGTTTCGCATAACTATACAGATTGCTTTAATAAGGATGTGTCAACGTAGAAAATGAAATATCTCATATTTCTTATACAATTCAGTATAATGAAATATCACCAGAAGTAGTTACTTTTAGATGAAGGGTTGAATACAAAATCTATGTAGAAACAGTAGAACACTTCCTCAAAAGGTTTTTACAAACAGCAATTAATTCACCAGTCTTTTTTTACGATAAAATCTTCTTTACTTTTTTTGTATTTCCAACTTTTCTGAAGAATAAGGTCTAATTGTGAGATATGTCGTCTTTTTCACAGCTTTTATGAATAGCTTATAACATGACGAAAGAAATTCTCATCGGCCCTTTTCATTTTTTCATGCGTTTGCTTTCTTGTCCATTACTAGTTCGTACATCCCACATACTTTATTCGCTGGTAAAGCTTTATCTAAAATTATCTCAAAGCAAATTTGAAGCATTCATTGAATATTCCGGGCAATTTAAAACAATTAAGTATGGCTAACATATTTACTGGCTGCTCAAATACTAGTTATCTACCGAGAAGTTGGAACCGCGCAACGTCTTACAACTCATAGCCCATCAGCTCGTCAATTAAATTCAATCTTCCATTTCAAAAAAACAATATTTATACAAAGTTTGATTTTCAAAACGAAAAAAAGAATTAACAGATAACAAACCAATCTGTTTTGGATATGCAAGTTTAAGATTTTTCATCAAAGCTACAAAATCGTCCAAAGTTTTCGTCAATCTTGGATTGTACTTCTTTTCCTCACCAACAGTTGTTAATAAAAAGCCCTGAAAACAATTAAATTCTTTTAATGCGTTCTCTTAATATTCCTTCAAGATACATCCTTTTATTTTGTTTTCGTTGCTTTTAAACTCTCTGTAGTTTTTTAAACGTTTATAATTTGTTACTCTATTTTTGTAGATAATTTTATTAGGAGCTATTATTATCAAAAATCTTGATTCATAACCTGGCTATTTGGAAAATTGACAATTTAAAAAGATACCTTATAGTCATGAGCCGGATAAAGCAGGAAATCATCGGGCAAACTGAAGATTTTCTCGTGTACTGACTTGTACAGCACTTCCGGGTTTCCTATAAGTAGCAGCGATAGAAAATTCTAGCACACTATATGACATCAAAAAGAATACAGGTTTTCAACAAAAATGATGGAAGTGATATCTAGGTCCCTTTCGTACCAATTTAAGTGATAAAGAACCCATACTTAGAAATAAGGCAGATCCACTAATGTGACAAATTGGTTTATCCGAATTATCAAGGTTCATTAAATATGCTGCTGTTTTTTTAATCCTTTTCAACGACTAAATATATATAGATTAAAATTCGAGCTTTTTTTCAACTAAATTTCAATTCCAACTATCCAGTTCTTCCGCAGCATTTAGGAAGTGAGTTTTTGTAATACCTATATCCATTATATTTTAATTGAAACTATCATATTTCGTGCTACCGAGTTTTTACACAAAACAGTCATACTGTATTACCGAGTTTTAAATGAAACATGTTTTTCAGCATATGCTTTTGCTGTTCACTAAATTTCATCCGTAGGTTTCATATAATTCTTGTTCTACTTTAGCAAGTCAAGTTGGTCTATTGAAGAGAACTAGAACATAGTGAAAAAATAGTTCATACTAATTTTTTTTTGAAATATGTATGCCTCTTATCTAATTAGTACCCCAACAATTTATATTATTTAAAAGAAAATCGGCAAGTTAAAATAGATTCAGCTTGAATATTTTATAGAAACATGCTCATTTTAAGTAATAATTCTTTCAATAATTCGGTATTTTTGGAATTGCAAGACAAATGTTTTCCGTAATATGCACAGAACTTTCAAACTTTACAGTTTCAGTTATGCACTTCAATAAGTGTACAATAAATTTAAGTGAGAAATACACAA
The DNA here is from genome assembly GCA_916381525.1 of Cercopithifilaria johnstoni. NCBI lineage: Eukaryota > Metazoa > Nematoda > Chromadorea > Rhabditida > Onchocercidae > Cercopithifilaria > Cercopithifilaria johnstoni. The sequence goes on from CAKAEH010001250.1 coordinate 29,293, forward strand.
AAGTAAATGTACCTTCTTGAAAATCTGTGCGTCCACATCCTCGTATAAGAACTGTATCTCCCGTAAAAACCATCCGGTGATCATGTGAAACATACGTCACACATCCTTAAAAACATTATTTATTTGTTTCTGTTATGTAATGATAAATGATGCGGACAAAAAAAGACCATATGACGACAGATTACAAGAAGTATCTTTTTTTATGAAGAAGATGGCGAAATATTAGATGGGCTTAAATTCAGCCTTACTATTATGTGTTTTATCCTATAGTAAAATATCACAACGCACTGCTGGGAAAAAAAAATTTCTTCAAGTCATATATTCATCTTGTCATTAAATGATAAAGGGAAAAAATTTTACTTGATTGGATCATCAGCAATCTTTCATTTAGTAAGTTTGAAACCTGCACCATTCATCTCTTTCCAATATTTCTTTTTGCATTTCCAATTTTCCAGCTTTTCAGTTTATGATATATTTGATTCAGTGTACCATTTCCTCTCTGCTAGTAACCATTTTTTTCATGAACTGAGACTATCAGCTTCCGATCTTACTAAAGAAACGCTTCACATAAAGAGATGGATACAGATTTGAATTCTGAAGGAAAGATCAGTAGGTATCTAATTGAGCAGAATCTTTGTTAACTTACCTTATCATATAATGACAAGATAAATTAATAAAAATATTTACAAAAAATTTTGCCTATCACTTCAATTGAAAAATACCATAGACAGTTTGATTTGAGTTTACTAAGAGAGGATAATAATTTATAAATGGTAACAAATATGCGTATGATTTGAAAACGCTACGTTGTATTTACCATTGGTATGTCCTGGTGTCGCACGAACTTCTAAATTTTGATTGCCAAATTTTAATATCTCTCGATCACTGACCCGTACATCTGCCTGACCATCACTATATTTTGATAGCACAGAAAGCATATGTGGAAAAATATGCTTCAATTTGCCAGTACCAGTAACATGATCAGCATGAATATGCGTGTTAACACCATATATTGGGTCCAAATTGAGCTCTTTGATAAGCTGAAATCTGTCGTTTATAGCTGATGTTTCCCTAGTGAACGATTTTATACGATTTTAATTTAACTGCAAAATAATTCAGAAAAAAACAGTCAATTGTTTTACTGACGTTCAAGAGCTTTAGGATTATAAACTGAACTAAACCAAAATTGCACATCAGATTACCTTTGCATCCCGTTCGACGGTTTCCAACACAGGATCTATTATTACCGATTTTCTACTTATCGAGCATCCTAACAAATATGTATAGGTGCATGATACAGGTTCAAATAGCTAAAAAAAAGGAAATAAGTTGATTTGAGGGGATGTTTCATAAACCATAAATTGTAAAATGTCACTAATATTTTCGATACTTTTTTCGAATTTGCACGAAAGATTATTCACCTGACGGAAAATCAATTTGGTCGCCATATCGATGAAAATACTCTGTTGAGAAGTTTCAAAGATACTAAAACTCTGCAAATATAATGTTTTTTTTCCTGATGAAAATTTATCATTCTGCATTCAACATCCAACAGCGAAATAACACTGATGAAAATCGATGAATATTCGGGGAAAAAAGCTACGACCTATGCGAACATTATCAGTTAATATAAAATAGTGAAGTGTTGAAGTTTTTTACAATTTTGTTGCTTAAAATTTTTGATGCATCTATTAATTGGAACAATAACTCAGTTCTAGTTTCATAGAGAGAACTTCAAAAGGCATTACTTAGAAAAAACCAAAATTCATTTAACTCTATTTTTGATTCTTATAATTCTTACAATTTTTTTATAAATCAAATAATTTTATCGCTAAATCAATGGTAAGCTATAGTGGTGAGCTATCTAAAAGATGAAATTGATTTGAAGCACTGAAATCTAACACCATCTGAAATCAGTTTGTATCAACTTGAACGTTTAGATAAATATCTGGAAACGTCTTCAATTGAAGAATGAAATTATAACAAAACAATGGTAAGCTGATTTAGATCTTGAAACTTTAAAATTCTGAGTTTTCTTTAAAAAACTTTTTTCGTTTTGTTACAACAAATATACTCCTATCAAAGATTTTTGTCTGGTTTTTTTTGAAATGTTTCTTTAATGTTTTTGTTTAGGTAAACGGAACATCTACAGGAACCAGTAACTTATATCATGGAAATTGTCAAATACAGTACTATCTTTCAGTCATATGGTACCTGAAAACCATCTGAAATAAGTAATTCACTTCAAAAGATAGTACTGAAATTCACTTAATAACCTATCATAATTCGTCGAACTTGCAGCTTATTATAAGTAATTAACTATTATCCAACATCAAAATAATTTGCTAACATTAAACAGAAAAGAGATACAGGAAGGATGTTGCCATCAACTTCAATCAATAGGAAACAAAAAAATTTTAACAGGATAAGCTTAATAGATGAAATGCAATAAAATGCTTGTTAAATGCATTAGCTATTATAGGATAATTGCTAGGAATTCATTCACATTATGTATACTGAGGTGTTGAGATGCAAAATTCCCCTTAATTCGCATTAATTAATTAGATAGAAATATGCGGCAAATAATCAGAAAATCTTAAATGCGACCTACTAAAACAACGACTAATAGATGAGTCCATCCATACTGTCGTATTTAGCGAGGTGGCATAGTGGAGTAAACAAATGATATATGTGTTGTCGTTTCATGTGATTGTGAGTTGTTTCACGTTGTTGATTTAAGTATCTTATTGTGTAATTTGAAAATGACTCTTATTTGGAATTATTTGCTGTTGTAATATTTCGATATACTGAGGAATATGTCTTCACTAACCGACTATTCTACTTCTGTCATCATTGCAAAAAAAGTATGAAAACTTTTTGATATATTTTTATTGCAATCATTTTATAATTTTTTCAAATTAAAATTAGGACAGAATAATTATGATTCATTGATTTGCTTTTATTTTTAATATTACTGTTCTATTATTTTTATTAATTAGTTCTGTTTAATGATCTATCATCATTTTATATGCGTATGTTTATTGATAGAGATAAGGTTTCAGAGACGTAAAGCGAATGAAAGTGTATTAAAAAATGCGGTTAATCGGACTCTGCAAATTAAATGCAATCGTATGCGGACATTTATTGATGAAAACCATGATTCGTTGCATTTACATATTAGCCAGCTACGGCAATTCGCCTCATCTACCGGTGGTATCTGCTTTGATCGATGTTTTACGAATTTTTTCAAACCTCTTCTAGATTTGGAATATTTTCTTATTAAAAAAAAAAAAATTGCTTCAAAATTCAAATCTGCATCATCATCTGGTTTTCATAAATTCGTTATGTGTTGACATTGTTAAATGCTGTAATACATCCTATGACCAAAGATAGTTTATACCTGTGAAATTATTTTAGCATATTTTTATTCATTTCAAGCCTGCTTTCCTTATTCAACTTTTTGATTCAGTTCATTGTGATGTATATTTCACGATTAACCCAGGGCTTCCAGAATTAGAAAATTTCCTTTCATATCGACAAACACCAATGAAACATTTACGAAACAGTAAAATTCCATGTATAGAATCTGCTTTGTCTGCTATTTTATGTTGTTAGAATCGATATGTCTTGTCATAGGCTTAGTGCTGGATGAAATTCGTACCCTTGTTTGGCCGATTTTGGCGTCTTCACTTGTGCAGGATCCTCTCAATGATCAGGAGACAGCATCAACGTTTTCGGATTCTGATTTTGAATCTGCTCATTCTGATTTCATTTATGAAGAGAATAGCTCGGCAGTTAATTCTGCCACCATTGTAAGTTCTTACATATTTTTTTAATAACTATTGCTTGATAGAGCAATTTAGGGAGCAATTTTAAAAATTGCGAAGCTATTTTTGTTTTAAAAAACAATTCTTAGATAGATTTGAAATTAAATTTACATATAAAATTACCAGTTTTGATTGATTTCTGGTTTTGTCTGCAAAATATTTTTTATTGGAATATAAGGTTTTGAAACTTATTGAGAGATGAGTTATCAGCAGTATCGACGACGTTGATGAAGTTATTAAATTCTAAAGAAATTAGCTATGGCTTTCATTTCAGTACATTGCGATGTATTATAGACTATCATAGGGTTTTTTCTTTCTCAGAATCCAAAAAGATTTTTTGGATCATTTAGTGCGTGAATTTTTTCAGTTTGGTTAACCGCAGACAAGTTCAAAACGCGGAACATTTTTATTTTAGTACGATTGTATGTTAGTAATAAATTTGAAGTTGCATTTAATAATAAAACATATTCAGTTCAAAAGTGAATGTAAATCTTTTCGAAAAAACAGTTTTTTTCAACACATTAATACAGTACTCCATATTTTAGTTGCCAAGCCCAACATTAAAAGATCTGCAAAGTCACCGAGAGTGGAATCAGGTACAAATGGATGTTAGGCGCACACTGGCACGATTTCCACCTAATATATCAGATAAAGAACGATGTACCTTGCAAGAAGATTTAACTCCTCTAATTGTAAAAATTCTCTGGAGCTGTCCTCGATTTCATTATTATCAAGGTGATGGAAATCATTTACAAATATTTTGTCTAATGAGTCATTTTGCGAAAAGCCGTTTCGTCTTTATTAAGCTCTTTTTTTTCAAAAATATTAAGGTTTTATATTCAGCTTGTAATTTTTCAAATTCTAAACCGTTCTGCAATCCATTATATCATGCTAATGCATGATGAGTAGAAAGTTATACTTTTTGAAAAATGGGAACTAATATTTTGAACTATATTTTGATTTAATATTTAAATTTTAGATTCTAAATACTACCGGTTGTTTTGAACATTGCTTTTGGAGTTTGTTGTATGATGTATCGCGTTTTAAGGTTTTCATGATGTTTGTTTAACCTTGCTGTTGGTGCTCGGTAATGAAAAAGCAGAACATGTTGGTATACTTTTGGCAAATAATGGAATCTTTAAAGGGTTTGCTTTCTGTCTAATAATGAATGTTTTTTTATAGAGAGTGTTTTACTTCTTTCCAAATATTATGTCATATTGATAGAATGATCATTACTAAATAGTGATTTTTTTGCTAAATGCTTTAATTAATATTTCGTCAGCTTCAGTTGATGTTTTTTCAAAAATTAGCATTTTTCAGTTACCTTCTCAAAAGTCTGGAAGATACGGTATTGAGAGATCTTGATTTGATGTATGTATTGCTCTGGAAAGTTGATGAAGAGTTGGAAAGAGTAGTGCGCGCTGTGGATTTGGGGTCACTATTTGCTTTAAGTTGGCCGTTGACATGGTTTTCACATGCTTTGCATCATTACCATCAAGTGTGTCTTTTTCATTTTCAAGTTTCAGAATGCAACACTCTGGTTTTTGCACAATTCTACCTTCTTTTAGGGCTTCATTTTTCAGATTTTCTAGAGCTATTTGACATTTTCAGAGAATGCAGTAAATTAGTTTTAATTCTTTGAATTTGATCACTTTTATTAAAGAAAACTCTAAAAAACAAACAGTAGGAAACAGGAGAAGTGGAAATAAATATAACAGTAAATTATTTCAGTAGTTTGCTTGCCTTGCTTTCAGATCGTTCTTTGTTTCGACTTTTTCCTTGCTACTCACGCGCTTACTCCTATTTTTTTAACTTCTGCTGTCGTTTTATGGCGAAGTAGTGCAGTTCTGAATTGTTCTCGAGATATGGCTTCTATCCATCACCTACTAAATGTAATGCCAAATGATATCCCTGTTCAGGCATTAATCAACGATGCTCAAGATCTTTTTCGGTTATTTCTTCAATTTTCATCTTGTAATATATATGTGTATATAATTTGTATTCCATTTGTTTGTTCATTTATTTATTTATTAACTTGTACTCATATGTAATAATTTATTTCTTTAATATAATTTCAAGAAAAAAAAATTATTTCCAAATTTTAGGATGTTTCCTCCCTGGCGGTTACGTGGTCCGCTAATGGAAGATTATCGGCATCTTATAAATATTAATGGGATACGAAAACCATCGTTTCCAAAGACATCTCTTCGAAAGTGGTTAGTTGCCGGTACTGCTACTGCAGCGATATACGTTCTCTCAAAATATATATTTATTAGTTCTTCATATTGATATCTTTGATTACTGTAAATTTGAGTCAAATCTACCATTCCAATTTGATACTTTCAATAAAATACAATCAAATTTATGCTATATCTTCATAAAAATTGTTTATTTTGTTATGCCCTGTTGAGATTTGTTCGGCGAAGTATTTTATATTTAATATAAAAATGTTATGATCTCTACATTTCTTTGATTTTTATGGATCAGTTTTTTACATGAGCTATTTAAATTGCTTAGGAAGACATATTTTTGTTAAAATATATCTTTAGAGAAGTTACTTTTGAAAAATTTTTGGCTCGAACACTTGACGAAGTAAATAAATGAATTCCTTATACCTATTCATATAATTATCTCGATATCTTTAACCGCGTGAAACAGTGTCTTTCTTCTCGAACATTGTACTTTGCCTGACTCGAAAATAAAATCTTTATTCTAACCGTATATATGTACAAGCAATATGCAAGTATTTTTTTTAAGAAGCAGTGACCACCATTTTCAGAGAAGAGACCTTGCAGTTAATTATCATTACCATGATCAGCTAAACTATCAATGATGATTTTTTTGGCCCAATCCATATCAAGCGTATTTAGTTTATTGCAAAACGCACACATCATCACCACAAAGCACACGCATAAACTATTGTCAAATAAAAGCACTGGTGTTAGCGAATACTTTGCCAATAGTTGATTTTGCGGTTCAGTGATCGTTGTCGATCATTTTTGTAGTATTTGACGTGAAACGACTTTCATGGATAAGTTTTTTAATATATATAAGTTGTATTATGTATAAATCAAAATTGTTTGTTATTCCATAAAACTATTGAATAGCAATTTACTGAAAGACTTCGTTTGCAATTTTCCTAATTCAAATAGCGAAATTGTTAATTTTAGTCATATAAAATACCAAAAGAGTAGAGAAAGTGGAGTGTAAATTGGAATTGTCTGATTCTTTACAACCTGTTGTGGATGGGTATTCGTATAATACCAATGTGACGATATATTATTAACTGTGGTAAATAGTAGAAATGAAAGGAAAGATTTAAGAGAAATGGGTAGTAGAGAGGCATAATACGCTGTAAACAATTTATTCAAACCACTGACTGCAGATGGTAATGAAAGGTGGCCTTTCACAATTTACTGGTATCGAATGTCCTGTCAGATTTTTTTCCCATCTTATCTATGGTATGGATTGGGAATGAAATAATTTTTAATCGGAATGAAACAATTTTTACCCTTTGCTCAAATAATTTTTACTTAATCCTTAATTACATAGTGCTTATGCTTTAATTTAAAATTTAACAAAGATTTTTTTTTTGGTCGGATTAAATTTGATAGCATAGATTGAATTATCTTTCAATTTGACTTATGAATTTATCTCAGTTCAATTTCAGATATAATTTAATCCAACTCATTACAGTTCAAGCCATCTTTAAAATTCATTTGATTTTACTTCAGTTTAATTCACTTCAATTCTACCTCATCTACCATTATCCCGCTGTGACCAGGGAACAAATACACTTATACTTCACTTTATTGGAAAAAAAGCTAAATTTTCAATTGTGTGAAAATATGGACAAAACACATCGGACTTCTCGAATACTTATAATTGTTGGTGTCTTGAGTGTTTTAAATGCCTTTTTGGCCGGTTGTATTCAAGCGGAGAAATCGTATCATACGGAACACTTCACCAATACTCACTGGATCACTATCATATCACTTTTTGCTGGTATCGCTTCATTTATCTGTCCATCTTTCAACCATTTTTCCACTTCATTCATCCTTGCTATCATCATGAATATATTCGCCCTGGCTATTTGTTCTGCTACAGTCATTGCTGATTTTTTTAATGTAATTTCTATTTACAAAGATTTCGATACATTAATAAAGAATGCTTTTATTACAAAGATACAGGTATGGTCACTTTCCATTATTTTATTGTCATGGCCTAATTATGCCCACAAATTGTTCATAACTGTCCCATACCTCTCTTCCACTATTTATCCCTGAAGGTACAGGGTGTTCGTTTATTTGCCATTTAACTAGGAAGAGACAAATGAACATTTCAGGTATATGGATTACTCAGTTACAGTGCAATTGATATGGTCCTAAGTGCGATATCGGTAGCATTAGTAGCACTGATACTTTCATCTTGTCATCGTAACTTCGTGGATATTCTGATGGAAAGACATTCCCTATTATTATCTGTGATCGGTTGTGCTCTCATTGTGACTTCAATGCTTAAATTTTTTTCTTGGACTGCTGAATTATACTTTTTACGTTCCCTTGGCAATGTAATTCGTTACACATTCATACATTATACCACAGATGAACCACTATGGATTATGCTTAATATCGCACTTGGTATTTTCTCCGATAATCTATCTATCTTCACTGATCTATTTTGTTAAATTATTACTTTTTACTTATTTCCTTAGTTAATTAAACTGCTGATTGAATTTTCATTTAAGGTATTTTGTGTATACTACGAATTCCAACAAATTCCCCAACAAGAATAATAACTTTTTGTCTCTCTTCAATAAGTATTTATCCAACTATCACTTATTTATGGATTGATTATCGATGGTTTTCTAATGCTGTGGTAAGCTTTTTTTGTTGAATCAAATTTCCTACCTTATACCTAATAAAAACTACTTAATAAAAACAATAAACTCAAAAATTAAAAAAAAAACATAAAAAATTTTTATTTCTGAAAGTTTCAAAGCTTAAACAAAAATTTCAAAGTCAGAATGATTTATCAAAATTGTTGCAGATTTCTGGAACAACATTTGCGAAATGGACACCAAACTGGTTGTCAGTCCTTAGTTTAAGTACTGGCATTATCCACATTTTGTTGTTGATTATTCTTATTTTAACACTTATCAGTTCATGTAGACAGCCACTTCATATGAATTTCTCTCCCCAGTTCAAAACATTTCTCTTCATCTCAGGTATGCTATTAATATATTACTTCTCTTTCATGGAAGATTCAATTTAAGCAACTCGATATTATTGTACACTTTACTGGCTAAGGGTTATTGAATTAACTTATCAGAATGATTCCATCGTCTTCATAGCTATATCTGATGTGTAAATGAACTACTCTCAACATGGTCAAATCCCGATAATTACGACAAAAGGGTCATTTGTTGGGCGTTGGGCAATGACTCTCCTACCTTGATTCTACATTTATTTGTTTTTGTCAATTAGCGAGAGAACTTTGTTCCTTACTTTAGTAATTATAGCTTGAGCAAATATAAATTTGCATAAATAGTATACAATCCAAATACGATAATTTCAAGATATCAAGCTGAATAATACAAGCATATCCTTTTTTCTATTCGAAATCTATTTATAACAAATGTATTTTTTTAGGTTTCATAGCAGGTGCAATTTCCATTGCACTTTTTGCATTCGATATTATATCAACTCGTTTGGAGGCATTTTATAAAATTTTTCATGGAAATGAGCAAAAAACACCATTCTTGACAACCTTAGCTACCGCATTCCTATTCTTTGCTTCCACGAAGGAGGTCAATTTCTTCGTAATCCCTGCATTGTATGTTTTACATTATATCATATAAATAAAATTCTTCAACGATGATAGAATCTCATTTTAGAATCTCATTACGATGATAAAATCTCATTTTACTAATCATGCAGCTATAAAATAGAAACAAGAAATATTCAATCAATCGGTTATGGAAAATTTTCATTAAATTTATCAAAATTTTCTTTTAGACTAACAACATTACTATTCTGTATTCAATCAACAACCTTTCTGCTAATCTCATACCTCTATCTGTCATGGAACGGATATTATGTTGATGAAGTATGTGAAATGTTTTATCGTGGTTCCGCTTGGTGTACCGGTTATTACTTGACTATACCTGGCGTCATATCACATTTCATTGAAACACTTTTATATTTTTCTGTTTTTGTTACATCATGTGGTATGATTTACATTATCTGGCGAGTGATACAAATAAATCAACGTCCTGCTATCTATAATGTTGATGAAAAAAGTATTGCGGCTATAAAATTGGAAAAATTAATTGAGGTTAGATCGAAATTTTCAATATTTTAACAATTTGTTCAAATATTGACCACTGAATTTATCATTTATAGTGACATTTTTTAATGTTATCTAAAAATTTACTCAATATATAATGTGACTCACGATAATGATGTAATTGGTTATAGGTTAAAGGTTAAGTATTACTGTAATTGGTATTCTTCTGATATCTATCAAAGAACCATTTCGTTTGATACAAACAATTTTTAAGACTTTTGATAAATGAATTTAAAATGAAGAGTTGCAGAAAATTGGTTTGGCTTTATTAACTGCTGGTGCCGGAGTGCTCATCGCTACTACGTATGAATTTATATGGAATTCATCAAGGCATCCGTTAATTGTTCTGCTTACCTCACTTTATCATCTCTCTCTTACTATAACTCTCCTCATTTTTCCTCTCTATCAGGTATATCAACTATAATCAGCTAGTATATCGGTATGTCAACTATAATCAGCTATATAGTTTTATATGTTACAGAATTACTTAAAATTTGCAAACTGCTTAAAATACTTGTCAAAGCTGATGCAATGAGAGCTTACTTCAACATCACTAGTTAAGAAATACTTGTTTCAGATTGTCGTTAGTCGAGAACTATATGCAAACTTGTTGCATTGCACATGTCTCCTGATGATTAATGCAGTTCGTTTCGTGGACATCCTAACACAGTTGGACTACCGAAACATTGGTATCGGATTTTGAATTTTAGCAAAAAATTTAAAATGAAAATGATCTTACGATACTCTAAAAATGACTACTGCAGGTGAAGCGACAAGTTGGTCGTGGAGAATACACAATACAGCGGAGGTGTTCGCATTAGGTGCTCATTTTGCAACAATCGTATGGTGTCTTAGGATTCTTGACATAGTTAACAATATTAGGATTTCTCATATGCCGCAACTTTTTGTGGAATTCAGGAATCCATTGAGTACAGATGAGGTGGCTGTTCATAATTACACATATTCGTTTCAAGATGTGTAATATTATATACTCACTTTACTAAGGAACTCTCAGCATATGAATATCCCTTTCCTTGTCATGAAAAATTCTAACATGCTAGGTAATTTAAGCATTGTAAAGTTGGTTTATAGGAATATAAATGTTATGTAATTTAGAAATCAGCCCATGTCTGCTTTCACTATTCAAGGCTATTTACATTTTTTACTTCGAACACATATGTTAGGGATGTGACATAGATCGCTGTGCAAAAAAAACTTTTGAATTTAAAAAATAAAAAGCAAAAGTGAAGGAGCAGGACAAGAAATAATTGCTACTAAACGTGTTTTTACCCCAACATCTACCTTTGAATCGTTTCCAAAACTTGCTTGTTGAAATCAAATAAATTTTGGAAATTGAACGAAAAGAATTTCTAAAAAATCAGTGTAAGAAATGCATCCACGGCTTGGCTTCAACAAGAACTCAGCATTTTCGAATGAAACGATTTTTAAATTCAGGCTAAAACAACACAGTCTTTCCAGATATATGCAAAATATATTTCTTGTAATCACCATTTGTTACCCGTCTTTTTCTTCTTCTTTTTTTGTTGTTGACCAGCTGGTCTTTGTTGACGTGGGCCTTCCATACCCATTACTGGTCCTGCTGGATGTGAATTACTTGCTTTCGCCAGCATCGTTATTGGTTCTCTAGAGATACAACTTAATAATTTTGATTAATAAACAATCTAAATTCAACAGTAGAGCAAAAAAGAGTCTGTGGTAAGTGACAGCTATGAAGAGATATTTTTTATAACAAATCGGAAATACACACATTTTGGGAGAAGAGCTAACTGCTCCCTGCGTGCCTCGACCGATATCACGATCACGGTGCTTTTTGTTAAGTTTTTTCTTAAATGCTGTACGTTCTTGTTTTGGTAACCACCGTTCCGGATCAGGAGGTATTTTTGGATCGAAGTTTTTCGGTAAGATGGTCTTTCGCTTACGTTTGTGCGCTCTCCTTTTGCTAACAATTACATCCTGGAAGAAGAAATATTTGTGTTACTAAACAAACAGAAACAGTATAATATACCATCCACAAAAGTGTTTGCGGGACTTCCATTCCTGTGTTTTCTATTTCACACTTAGAAGATTTTCATAAATAAGTTTCAATAACATTACATTAAAAGTACTGGCTGTGCATCCAAGCAAAGATTATCACGTTTGAAATTAATAAAAAAGAGGTCAATGCAAAGATTAATAAATTAATAAAAAGAAATAAAGAATATTTTGGAATCATTCCGGTCCTAACTATATCAATCTGCACTCATTTACTCAAAAAGAAACAGAAATATAACCAACAGTATCAGGATTTTCTGCTTTCATTTCTTTCTTCTGACGATATCTTTCACCATACAAAATAAAATCAGAATCTTCCAGCACGTCAACATCAATATCCGTGCTACTCCCCTGTGGAAATACTTTCGCCAATAACTCTTCGGCTCGGAATGTATTAAACGTTGAATAAGCTTTGATTAAACAACACATTATCTGCATATCATCAGGGCGAAGTTCAGAAAGTTTTTCGAAACACTCTGCGGCGGAACGATAATCTTCTAATTGAATATTGAGCGAGGCAACTTCCTCTAGCACTGCAATACGAGCCTTCTCATTTTTTGCCGAATTCAAGGCAGATTTTAGAAGATTTAGCGCCAACTGCAATTAAACTTTCATTTAAAACAAAAGTACACGGATATCACAATCAAAACGCACTTTGATGGTAATAATAAGAAACTAGATTTCCCATATGACATTGACAAAAATGCAACGAAAAGATTACGACTAAACATACATTTTGCTGATTTGTGGCTAGAAGAAGAGCGACTCTCAGCTGTAAAATTGCCGGATAAGATAATAAATCTGGAGATAGTTCGTTCAATGCACAACTGGCGTCCTCCAATTTTCCTGTAAATTGAAAAAAGAAGTTTTCTTTACCGAGCACTGCTGAATTATTACACACCAGTGCTAGAAATGTCTAGTCAACTAATACTGCTCGTTTTATAACGAAAAATACACAGAACAAGATCATGCAGGGGTTTCCTAAAGATTCACAATGACATTGTAATCACTTAATTTAAACTACTAGTTAGATTATTCGTAATATGAATGTAAAAATAAGACATTTTACTCCGCTAGTTTTCAATTCTTTTTCGCAGAAAACAAAAAAAGAGAAGCATAACTACAACTTTAGACTTCCTGCGATTATCAAATGGTTTACAAATAAACCTTCTCGACAATTAAAAAAAGAGAACTGAATTAGATTAAACTGCATGCAAACCTTCATCAAGCAAAACTTGCACTGCTGTCAATTTTGCCTCTTTTGAAGGATCATCCTTCAGAACTGCAAGTGCTTTTTGGAGCTCTTTCGAGCGAACATGGAGTGCTGCTTCTATCAAGATCACTTCGGTAGAAGAACCATACTTTTTGGTATATTCTTCAAGAGTTCGACGGCACGGCTCACGCTGATTCGAGAAAAGGTGCACTAAAGCCTAAACTATTTTAAACACATGAAAAATAAGGAAACTACTGAAGCATTCATTAAAGAGTAACTTGATCTATACGAGTTCTACGTTTTGAAATACATCCTGTGCTAAGCAGAAACTTTCCGGGCGAAGAGACATCATCCATTATAGAATAAAATGCAAAATGAAGCTTAGTCCTTTGTATTTGTTCATTCTTTAACAACAGACACCATCACTAATTATACTAATGATTAGGGAAAGACATTTGTAAAAAATTTTTATAAGCTGCTTAAGGAGAATGACCTGATTTAACAAAAGAATACGTCGCTGTCGAGCTGTTAGCTTAGAACTCTCAACCTGCAGCGCAGTTTTTAACTTCTTTCGTGCCTCTAACAAATTTTGTTCCACACGACACGACGGTATATTGTTTGTGACCACTGCGATAACACTTTTGTCTGACGGGCTAAAAAAAAAACTTCATTTTCAAACTTCAACAATTTTTAAACCAGAAACATTTAAATTTTACTAACTTAAGGTTTTGAATTCTCAAATAGATTTTTAATGCATCGTCTCTTCTGCCCAGCATCTGTAGAACAAACGCTTTTTGAACTCGAATCACAGACAGCTCATCCTCAATTTCTTCTTCTGACAAACCTTCCTCTATTAACGTATCACTGCATAACTCTGAAGAAAACATGACAATCATCTTTACGTTATGATGCAACAAAAAATCTAATGTAGAACAGGCTTTGAAATGGAAGAAAAAAACAAACTTTCAGCTTTTTCAAGGAATTTCAGAGCTTGAGCATATCCACCTGACTCAATCAACTGGCAAGCAGCATTATAAAACTGTTCGAATGTATCCAGACGTGATGGCGGTTGCTGAAAAAAACTGTGCCATAAGTTAAATCTGTTCTCCCTTTTCATCCTTTTGCTCAATACTCTTAATTTTTTGCATCCTATTATCACAATCAGTACTATACAACTTTTTGATGTCTTGCCTAAGCGTTTCAATCTGCCATTCTTTAAATGTGAAAACCTGCTGGTGGCCACTGGCTTGCAATTGTGCAATTGCTGCAATCAAATTAGCGCAACGTTCTTCATCGTAATCATCCGAATGATCTTTCAGTAAGGTCCTGAAAATAAAACAAATTTAAGATTTTCATTTCTCCAACATCATTTTGATTCGAAAAACGGCAAAAAAAAGCTTAAAATTTATTATGAAAGAAATCTTACAAATTCAGTACTGAAACCATAAAGAAAAAGATACATAAATATTTTCGAAGCCTCGTCGAAACGTTCGGTACGATAAAGTAACTGTGCCTTTAGTTCCATGCAACGATAATCATCTTGTGAAGCTTTTTCGAGTGTTTCGAGTGCAGTGGCATCTTCCTGCATTCGATACAAAACGTAAGCCTTTTCAAACAGACAATCTCTGAAAGTAAGTATGAAAGTTAGGACAGTTTGACGTCAAGAATACTAGCCTTTCAATGGTAAAAACTAAATTTACCAAGCCTTTCAACAGTAAATTCCCGTCAAATAGTATAAATTGATGAACAGAGTACTGAATGACCAAAAAGAGGATTAATTATATGTTGCTGATAAAATAATATGAAATAATTACCCCATATGATGCGGTGGAGTTTTCTTGATTAAAGTAAGTGCCTCATCCAACCGACTGAGTTGTATAAGTGCTACCAGTTTGCATTTAAATGCCAATGTTTCTCTAGGATATGTGCGTAACACTGAAAACAGAATGGAAGAGTACTACTATCAAGAAAATAATTCCACTTCCATTATTGTCATTAAAACCATTCATGAAGATAGCGATACGAAGTGAAAGCATGGAAAAAGCATGGTTATAGCAAAATATAAAAGTATGGATGTATCAAAATGTAACAGCAAGGGTATGGATATTCTCAAGAGTAATAGCAGGTGGCTGGTCAGCTAATTAATTACTAGTGGCCTAAATCTAGTTGAACTGAATATCAAATGTTTCTTAAGCAAGTACATTTATCAAAATATGTTTTAACAGCTTACCTTTATTGGCAATTTTGAGTGCTTTGTCATAATCAGCACTGGTATCTGCTTTAGCAAGCTCAACAAAGCACTGTTTTGCACCAATCTCCACCACCATTGCTGATTACCTATAAACAAATTTAAAACAAGATGAATTCATAGATATGCAATCTACATCAGACGAGAATATATCAGATCCACGGTTTAATCATTAAACAAATCTGATTAATCTAAATAGCTATAAACCAATACACTTTGAATGTTCATTCCTTCCACTCCTTCACTCAGGAATTTTATCCAGTTTCGATAATATCACCCAACTCTTATATGTATCACTTTGAACTCCTTATACGTAATCGAAATAGCGGCCAGCCGTAGAATATAGGCCGGTATTGAATCTATAAGGTAAGTTTTCAAGGTGAGTGAAGGCCTATTTTTCGTTAGTTCGAAATTTGCATACAACGACTTCATGTAGATCATTTACAACATTTTAAAAATTACGACAATGTTTTAAAGTTGAAAAAATAAAGACCATATCAATATTTTAAAGAAGTTGAGAAAGTAAAATTTTTATTATTACGTTTAGACCAGCAGAGAGAAGGGTAGTTGTGACATGTGTTGGAAGAATAAGTGGAGAAAGGTGAATGGAAGGATGAACATATGATGTTTGATTTCTTTTTTGAGATTTTGTTTTTGCTCTCTTATATTTCAATTTTGATAAAAAGACTAATAACAGAGGGAAGTAATAATTGTGATAGAAAAACTTATCACTGATAGCTTTCTTTTTTTTATCATCTGAGCGTCTTAATTAGCACATCTATTTTTCCAAAGCATCGGAAATTCATTTCCACATTTATTTTTTCAATAATTAACATCCTATTCTATCCCCTTTAATATAAGATATTAAGAGAACAAACTGATAAGTGAAACGGTGATAATCGAAGGAATAAAATCTCTAAAGGAAGATAGACTAAGCAAATCAAAGATGCCCATAGCAGATGGGCATTACTCATTTTTAGTGCGTTTTATCAAATACCATTGAATTGATGCCTTCAGAGTGAAAGTGTCGAGATCATAACGCAACCTAAAAATCCAATAGCGACACAAAAATTAAAGTAATTTTTAGAAAGAAGTATATGTGTATATTCGTATGAGTGAATGAGTAAGACGATTTCGACTTTTTGATACTTCCTTTATGAAAGAATCAGTTGATGAAATAATTTTAGAACTAAAAAAAATTCCAAATTACGATCATAAGCTGGTAATGTGATTGCAAAGCTTTCTCAATATCCTCACATATCAAAAATGGTAGACATGATTCATGACATAACTTTTCACCTAATTAATAATTTCTGCTAACCGTAACATCATCTGTAAGTTAGGTAGATTGATTTTAGAGTATCGCATTAATTAGTACTTTATTAATGAATCTGTCGATTCAGAACGGACGAGTTTCCAATTCCGATAAAAATGCTTTCGGTACCAGTTATACCCATATCCTTCCCTAAAAAAGATGCAGATGAATCGCTACCAGTTAAAGTAGTAAAGAGTAAGTCTTCAAAAAATATGCTTAAGTTAAGAATAACTGAAATTGCTGAAGACTACATGCAGATGCAGCTGCATGTCAGCAATTTATAAGAGGAAATTTTTGTATAAGAGCATATCAAATTTTTAGTTAAAAAAATAAAGACTCAAAAATCTCTCTTCCTTTTTTTTAGTTAAAAGCAAAGAAAGTTCAAAAACCGGTAAAAAAACCAAAAGCATGCTGTCAGAATTGAATACACTGAAAGATGTAAGTTACAAAAAAATTTCATACTAAATTAAATTTAAAATTTAAAAACTTCTAGCCTTTCCAATTTCCAAAATTAGAATCTAGTGAGAAATAATTTTTATCCGATATTCTCTTTTGAAATTATATTTATGTTAATCTGAAAAATACTGCAATCCTGCATGCAGATTTTTTTCTCATTCCTGCATGCAAAAATGTAGACCTTAAGGGGAATGAGATAAAATGTTATGGGATTTATCACCGAGAGAAATAGCATTTGAAGAGAAATTAAAAAGAGAATGGCTGAATAGAGTAAATGTCAGGTGTCTCATTCAATGCCAATCGTTGACGTACAACACGACAAAACGAAGAAGGATAAATTTTTTGCCAGTGCCGAATTATTATAGTTGCAAACATATTGTGTCAACTTTGTTTGCCTGTGCATTCTTCTCAAACTTATTCATTTCTTGAAAAAAATTTCAATCTCTGAGATCATCATCTCGCATAAACAACTTGTTAGGAGCAATTAAATCAGCTGGAGGACTCAAGCCTAACTAACCCTTTCATGATCTTATGTTTAACAAAGGTAGGGTGGAGGGATACAATGTTGCAATGAAACCCTCACATGATAACGATTATAACTATATGGTGGTAATGTCCTGGTCAAATACATGTGCTGTAAGTGATATTTTTACTTGTTTCCGTTTCCATAGTTTTTTAATAGTAAATAGTACGGTAGTTCTAACTATAAGAGGTATAGAGATAGAGACTGGGAAGATTGATATGGAATGATGTGTCGTTAAGATTGAAAGGGTATTAGCGAGAGGATATTGATAGAAATTGCGAGAATTACGTTGATATCAAGCCAACAAGATGAGATGATTCTGAATTTCATTGGGATTTCGTATTATATATTTTGATCATATTTCGCATGGAACTTCATAAGAAGCCTTCCCGTATGCTTAGGCTTTGCATATATTCGTATCGGGTTTGTCATTTTCACAAATTCATTAAAAGAAACGAATAAACTTCTCTGCAGGCATAAGCGACACTAATAAAGAAATAGAGAAGTTTCTAAATTGGAAAAGAAGATGCAAAATTCCAGAAGGAATTTTTGGTTTGCAGTATTGGATAGGTACTCACGATTAGCTTTTTATCGTAAACCAGCATCCGGAACGATTGCCGTGTGTGGTTTCCTGATCGTGGTATCAATATTTGTATATAGTGTTGGTGGTTATCCGATGTTACACAAAGAGAAATTCAGGGGTATGCAGAAAAGAAATGTTGGTGGTGACCTATGACGTCAAAGTTTCGAATATAAAAGGTGGAATAAGGTGTTACTTTGGTTGTATCATATGAAGAGTTTTGAAGAGTTTTAATTAAAGTTTGACTTTAGCTCATGACATTGAGATGAGCATAACCTGTTCCACAAAAAAGATAAAAAACCTCGATTCGTAGCAGATGTCTGCGGAAAAAATTACCGTTGATAGAAGATATATGTTGTGTATGATTTATAAACCAGCTCTTAATTTCTTATGTGTAGGTGCATATATTCATGTGATCTGTTCACATGACTGTGAACTTATTTGTGTTATGTAATCTCATGACAATCGTTCAGAATGCGAATATACTAATTTGCATGTTGTACTTGGTTTTGCGAGGCTCAATAAAATTTCAGGAATGGCAACAGGTGACGATCATATTAACTGTGATAATGAATCGATGGATGATGAGATAAATATGACACGAAGAGAGAGCGACAGAATGTTAAATCGAAATCTGTTTGACTTGACTGAAATTGATGTTGAGTCAGAGGTAATTGTTTCTTCAAAAAGTATGGGAATATTTTTTTTACATTACTAGGTGAAATGGATACACATTTTTTACTTCACTGAGCCATTTTACCTCTTTGATTCTTTTCGGTAATGGATGAAACCTGTAAAGATTAAACAAATCAGTTAGAGAGTGTAATTAGAGCAGTTTCGGTCATTCTTTTGTTGTTCAAATAATTGAGCTTTTTTCTCTGTGGAGGTGTTTCAGACTGTAGATTTAACTCAATGCCGCATAGATGCTATTCCGGATCTTTCAAGATTCATCCAGTTAAAGGTACATTTAATTTAACTGTTATCAGTTTTTTATTGATAGCCAACATATTCTAATAATTCCTGTACTCTTATCAACAAAGCATCTTCCTACATCAGGTGTGCTATGTTTTTTCTTCATTTGGATTTTATGAAGTGGCATTGCAATTTATATATTTTGTTCATTAACTGTTTGTTTTAAAGGAAGTTTGTCTTCGACATAACCTGTTAGTTTCACTCAGTGATCAGCTTGCAATCCCAACTCTTACTCAGCTCGATTTAAACGACAATCAGATTGAGGTACTTGAACTGTTTTCTTATCTGCTATTGCAGTGGTAATATTCTAATTGGATTAATCTAATATTCTAATTATTCTTCTTGTCTAGTATTGCCGTTGCAACACCCTAATTAGATTATAACAGATTAATCTACTAATCTTAGTTTAATCTGTAATCTAAATATTCCAGTTATCTTGTGCTGACGCATTTATATTTTTAAAAAATACTTTTTGATTTTATTTATTTCAGGTTATTTCAAATCTCGATGTACTGGTCAATCTTGAGGTTCTTGATTTAAGCTACAATCGTATTAGAAAAATTGAAGGTTTATCTGCATTGTGTAACTTGAAACGTATCTATTTGGTGCACAATAAAATTGCGAAAATTGATGGTTTGGAATCACTTACGAAGCTTGAAGTGCTTGAGCTTGGTGATAATCGAATCAAGGTTGCATTTTGTTTATTCTTGAGCGATTTCTTTATTCGGTGTCTTACATTGTGATAATTATATAGTTTTCGTCATTATATCTTTTTTCAGAAATTAGAGAACATTGGACATTTGCGAAATCTTCGTGAGCTGTATATTGGTAAGAATAAAATCCCGAAATTTGAAAACTTAGAAAGCTTGGTCAAACTTACTGTGCTGAGTGCTCCGGTAAGATTTCCCATCTTTTAAAGAAAATTCAGCTAAATTCTTATTTGGTTTCTTCGAAGAGAAACGCTATGCGGAGATACTTCGTTGTTGTTTTATAGTATGATATCTTTATACATAACATTTGACATTGTTATTGTTAAAAATTTCTCATGCTTTCTGTTACAGGCAAATCGTTTAATTGACTTAAGCGGTATTTCGATGCTGAGTGAACTTACTGAACTACATATTAGTGACCAAGGAATTGAATCTTTGTCCGAATTGACGTTTCAGGTTTTTTTTAAGTTGTGTTGCCGTCCAGCAACTCATTCATTATCGTCTCTATACTATCAAAGCATTTTGTTTGTCTTGAGCGTAGAAAATATGGCCTTTATTACTTTAAATAATTATGCCGAAGGGTTCTTCCTTTGAATATGGATTTATTTGTCTTTTTGAAACGTTAAAATTGAATTTTTTGCAGAAAAAGCTGACAATAATTGATGCAGCCAACAACAAGATAACTAAATTGGATGGTCTTACTCACTTAGAGCAGTTGGAAGATCTATGGGTATTTTTAATTATTTGAACTACTTATTGTATTTGCTTCTTAAGATTGTTTTATAGCAAATATCAGCAGAAATACTGCTGGAAAATAGTAGGTTAATGGTGTGAGCAATTTTATTTGTCAAGCGGTTTTTGCTTGAATTGCTTTTTTACTTGGCGTTATATAAAAAAAAAAATGTATGCCTTGGAACATACGTTAACTGTTCTGAAATGTGTTATTATCTGTTGTACTCATATTCAGACCTATGAAGTATTCAGACCCATATTCATTCTTGTTTCAGTTGAACGACAATGAAATATCAGATTGGAACGAGTTATTAAAGCTTTCCAAGTTGTCCGCTTTAAGGACGGTCTACCTGGAAAGAAACCCCATCTATAATGCGGACCGGAGTAGTTACCGGAGGAAGGCAATGTTATGCCTACCCCAAGTGACGCAAATTGATGCCACTTTATGTCGTTGAAATTGTATATTATTTTGAAAATTGTATGTTATCTTGTCATTCAAGTTATCATTAAATTATCATTAATTCAGCCATTGGTACCTACTTAACAGTTTCTTTTTTTCCAAGCTACCACAAAGTTAGTAGTTAGTTTAATTATTCATGTGGCATCTTCTTAGACTTAATTCAGTGCCGTTGTCTTGTTGTAATTAATTGTAACTTAAAATTTTTGAAGGTATTGATATTAATTGTACTATTGTTAGATTGAATAGTATGAGAATGAAAAAAAATGATACTGGTTACTTGGCTTTGTGGTGTGCGGATCATCATCAGCTGATAATTTTCATATATGTTCATTATGTATTCTTTATTTGACATTTTTTTCATCACATATGTTTAATTATTTTTGTTTAGTTGCTGAAAAAATTTCGAAGTGCAAGAGTTATTATTCCTTCCAAATGAAATCATTAAAACTAATTTAGGAAGAGAACACTTCTTTTAGCATTTGGCATACATTTTCTAATCTATGGAATAAGGATTGAAATGGCCTGATCCTAAGAAAGCTGTATTTAATAGAAAAGATGTAACTAGAGTTGATAGTTGTTTAAACTTCTACAGGAGAAAAAATCGCGATGAATTCATGTTAGGATTCGATGTTCTGCTTCTTAAACATTTAGAAGAACAAATGGTTGGATTTCTGTACACATTCGGATTGTTCTAAAAATATTTATTGCGATTGTTCCGTATTTCTGCACTCTTATATACTTGAAATAAATCACATGGAGCCTAAATATGTAGAATTTGAAATATATCTAAGATATGCTTA
This sequence comes from Cercopithifilaria johnstoni, assembly GCA_916381525.1. Taxonomy (NCBI): domain Eukaryota; kingdom Metazoa; phylum Nematoda; class Chromadorea; order Rhabditida; family Onchocercidae; genus Cercopithifilaria; species Cercopithifilaria johnstoni. The sequence goes on from CAKAEH010001250.1 coordinate 51,529, forward strand.
AACGTAGAATTCTGTTCTGTGAAGTTTTTCGTAGTGCTGAAATTCTGAATGATAGGTCTTAAGAAAATAAATGGAAATATTGTGTTTGATATTTTTTCATGCATATCTTGTTTTCTATCTTTTTCCTTGTTGCTTTATATTATTTATTTTCTTTTATCTAATTTTGTGAATCGAAAACGAAAGTTTTTTCTTCTTCGAAATTGTATCTGAAAGTTTCTAATCCGCGAAACTTCCGAAGAATGTCACATGCGGAACGAGCAAAGATTACAATGAAATAGGATGAAATAAACTTTGCTACAAGTAAACGGAAAAAAAAGCAACTGGTGATGCTATGGCTGTCAAATGTAGGAGTGCAGGTTCCTTCAAAATTTTGCTGTAAACGGTTTAACACTCTCTTCGAAGTGATCCTTTTTTCTTTTTTTATAATTTGAAAGGGAAGAAATTTCTTATCGGACAAAATTACGAGATTTAAGAGAAGTTAAACAACGAATAGAAATAGTTTCTTCTCTCTTACCCTTTCTCTCCTCCCTCCTTTGCATAAATAATCACCTAGAAAAGAGCTGGTACTTCCAATCGCTTCTTATACTATTATAATTTGTATTGCAAATATATCATTACATTGCAGTATATTTGATGTAAATATGTCATCAACTTTCTCAGCATTTTTCTTCGTGATCACCCTAACATTAATTATTATTACAAATGGAAACTATACCTTAAAAAAGGTTTGTTCTTTGAATTTATATAACTATGTATAAATAAATAAATGAATGATTGAATATATTAGATTTCTCTATTAATTTTATAACTGTTTTAATTTACATTTTAAATTCAAATTTAATTCTAACTACTTTTTTTATTCAAAAAATTGGCAATCTCAATTTTTCAGAAATGCCATAATTTTTACTAGCTCTTATGTACTATATTATGTACTATAAATTAATTAAATTATAAATTATATACTAATTAATTATGAGTTATAAATTATAAGTTATGTGCTATAAACTAATTTGAAATTTATATAGCACAAGTTGGTTTGATGCTACTTCTATTTAAATTTTCAACTTTTTTCATTTCTATTTTAAATTCAATTTTAACCTCTTTTTAAATCTCAACTTTTTTAAATTTTCATTGAAGTATTTTAACAAAGAAAGTCTCTACTCTTTCTCTACCCGTTTGTTGCAGAATTTTTGAGGTAAAAGAAAAAGAAATTTTGAATTTGTTTCATCTAAATAGTGTATTTCATCTGTTTCATCCGTTTCACCTATTTTCGTCATCCATATAGTATGTTTCATCTTTTTCATTATTTACTGTTTTTGTAATTGTTGAAATATAGGAAACGGTAGAGTGAAAGTATCATCGTTCTTATTCCATTTTAAACCAAAATGAAATAACCAAGAGATAGATAGATAGATAGATAGATAGATAGATAGAATGAATCGAAGTTGTTAAAGATTTTTGAAATTGCTTTGTCTATTTTAAAGTGTTCAATATATTTTATTTCTTTTTCTACGAAAGCAAAATTTGACACTTTTCAAATAATTGTTGTTTTTTCCGTATTTTAAAATGTGTGTCTGCTATTACCGTAGATGTATTATGCCAATAGTATTATTTGAGGATGATTGGTTTAAATGAAACAAATTCAAAATTTCTTTTCCTTTTCACAAAAAATTCTACAACAAAACAATAGAAAAAGAGTAGGGATTTTTTGTTGTTGTTGTTGTTGTTGAAATATTTCGGCAAAAATTTGAAAAAGTTGAAATTATCAAATTTTTTGAATAAAAAAAGGTGGTTAGAGTTAAAATTGAATTTAAAATAGAAATGGAAAATAGTTGAAAATTTAAATAGAAATAGCAAACCAAACCAACTCTAGCTATATAAATTTCAAATTAATTTATAACACATAATTTAAGAGCTAATAAAAATTATGGCATTTTTGGAAAGTTGAGATTGCCAATTTTGCATATTTCGAAATTGTGTTTATTTTTTAATTTAATGAATTGAGGCGTATATGTGTTATTGAGAAAAAATATCTGTCACTAATCCAAACAAAGATTTACACATCTTAATGAAAAAGCTGTATAAGTAAATGTGGAGTTTTTGCTTAGCTGATGAAACTTACTTAGTGAAATGAATGAAATTTAATTGGGTGAATTTGAAGCTTTGTTTTTGCAATAAAATTTGAAATTTCATTTTAAGAAACCTAAATTTAAAAATTAAGCAAGCTGTAAAATGGAATCTTTTGATAATTTTATAGTTGAAGGAAGATTTTAAAGCGTATATAATATTTAATTGTATAGTAAGTGATATTTTGTTTCTTATCATTTATCATCCCTTCCATGATTTAATTTTTAATCAAATTTAAATGAAATCATTTGCACAAATGCAAATTTATGTAAATAATTCTTGTTGAACGAATCTATTTGTTATAGTTCGAAAATGAAGTTGCTGAATTGATCCACTATATTACAAAAGGTGATGGAGAAGGATTAGCTTATAAGTGGCTTAGAACATTGGTCGATGATTTTGGACATCGTATGGTTGGTTCCGATAGCTTAGAAAAGTGAATTTTTAAGTATAGTGAATTTGTTTTTAGCAATAAGTCAAAGATTCTGCAATCACCATTTTGTGATGCCGAAATTTCTTTTTTTGGAAATTTCCGTTAGAGAGATTGGTTTCCGGACATATGATATGAATCATTTGTTGAGAAATAGTGGTGATGAAAAGGTTTAAAATGTAGCTTTTGAATTTGAATTCGTTTGAATTTCAAAAATATTTGAAAAGAACAAGAAGTATGATTAATGCAATTGTTAGCAAGTCGTGCTATTTTTAGACTCAGAAATATCAAATTGGGAAATATTATTAATTTCAATGCAGAATATATAATTTTATAAAACTTTGTAGAGCAATCGATTTCTTGGTAAAAAGATTGACGGAGGATAATTTTGATAATGTGCACACCGAAGAAGTACCAAACTTACCGTATTGGATTCGTGGGGATGATGTTGTCGAAATGATTGGTATGAATTTAAAAAAGTAATTTCTGCATATCAAGTGCATTGAAATAAAAACACAAATCTTAAAAAAGTAAAGAGTAAGAAGGCATAAGCTGTCCGTTTGGTTTGATAAATTGTTTCTGAGATTTTAAGATAACTTTTGTTCAAAATAAAACGTGAAGAAATTTTCTTGAAACAATTTTCTTATCTGCAGAAATTAAAAAATAGTATATTTGATTTGATTTTATCTCATTGCACTCTGTTATCTTCTCGTGAAATTTGTACAAGAAGAATTTCACTCCTATGAAGTAGTCGATAACAAAAATAAATTTTAATTCAAAATAATAACCAGAATTTGCAACAGTCTGTTTCTACTTTTGAAATTATTTATTGTTTATTTTTTGTATGAATTTGCTTTACTGCCAACTTTTAAGAACCACGACATCATCGGTTTAATGTGCTTGCTATTGGCGGATCTGAACAAGCTGATGTAACCGGAGAAGTAGTAGTTATTCAAGATCTTGATGATTCTAAGGTATTCAGAATATGTTGAACAAACCGGAAGTTTAATGGCTATTTAGGCTTTTTGAAGTAAAAACGCTTGAAACTTTTTCAACTCTGCAAATTACAATGCATATAATAAAAGGTTCAGTTACTGCACTGCCGAAATTTTACATTCATTTACATGTTTTGCATTTCCAGTATGTTAATATCAGTGGAAAAATTGTTGTGACGGCACAAGAATTTAGTGGTTATGCGGAAACGGTTAAATATCGCCGATCAGTAAAATTATTCGAATCGTTAGGTGCCATTGGCGTTTTGATAAAATCAATAACATCATTTTCCATCAATTCACCTCATGCCGGTAGTGGTGCAGGTATATGTGCCCGTGATTACTTATTCGTTTACTTAAAGCCATTTTAAAACTTTCTCAGAGTATAATTGATTGAAATATGTAATTCAATAATAGAAATCCGTTTGTACTCTTCACTTATTATGTCATCAACAGTTACCTGATCTGATCTAAAGTTTCACAAGAAAGCATCAAATACCAAGTTTAAATATATTCAAACCAGTTCATATATGTGACACATATCGCTGTACTATTTTCTACAATTAAAATAAGGGATGTGCAAATTTGAACAATTCACTATTTCCTTATAACAAGAATCATTACTTTTAATCAACAAATATATGTAAGGAAAAATAAAATAACGCTAGCTCCTTCCAGACATCTTACTCTAAAATAATTCGTTAACTGATCTATTAGTCCATCGTTCACAATTTTACTTTAATAAATCGGCTTTTTTCTTTTGAATTGCAAAGTGCAGTGAAAATAAAGTTGACATGACCATTTTTATAAATAATATTTGAAGCATTTCAGAAGGCGCAAGAATTCCAGCTGCATCTTTGACGACCGAGGAAGCCGACATGATCAATCGAATGTTTCAGAACGGTGAAAAGATTGTTATCCGAATGAATATGAAGTCACATAGCGAGAATTTTACAACATCCAGAAATCTCATCTTTCAAATTACCGGTTCTTTAATTCATTTTTTCAAATTTCCCAAATTCTAACCTAAAGTTTCTTTTTTGCTGCATTATTAATATGACTAAGAATTGTTTGCAGTTTCATTAGATTTTAAACATTTTCAAAATTCAAAAATTTTGCTTTTTTTGTTCCGTCAAACATGTATGCAAAAATGTTAATATCTCTCTTCTTATTCATCTACTAATTAATACAATCTAATAATTAGGTCAAGAACGACCATCTGAAGTGATATTGTTAACGGCGCATCTGGATAGTTGGGATGTTGGACAAGGGGCAGCGGATGATGGTGGTGGTTGTGCTGCTGTATGGAGTGCTTTATATTCATTGCAACAATTAGCCAAAAGAAATGCTATATTTAGACCAAAACGGTTCATCAAAATTACATCACTACTAATAAACATCATTGATGATTATGAACATTTTAAACTTCAAAATATTATTTTACTGATTTTATAAATTGAAATATATTCCTTATATCTAATTGACAACTTTTAATTTTTCATTCTTCATTAATTTTAGTTTTTCATTCAATTGATTTATAGTTATTTATAGTTATCTCCTATAGTTATTTATTTTTTACTTTTTTTGTTTACAACTAACAAATCAAATTTTTATGAAGCATTTGTTAGTTTATTTGGATTTAGAACTATTCGTGCTATATTTTGGACAGCAGAAGAACAAGGATTTCTGGGTGCAAAGCATTACTATAACACTCATAAAAATACAAGTGAAACATTTTATTTTGTATCTGAAACGGATACAGGAGCATTTAAGCCAATCAATTGGCTTTCACATCTTTCATTCAGTGGGAATCAACAACAGGTAAGCTTATTTCATTTATTAAAAATCATTTTATTTTATTATTATTGTTACCAAGTTTTAAGTCTCATAATTTAGAATGAAATTCATCAGGTTTAGCAAGTTATTTCGTATTTTCAAATAATTTGTATCATTCAATATTTTGACTAACCTGGATCCTCTTTACATTAAGTTCTCACCTTTGCAAAAAATTCTTTTTTTGAGATGAAACGGCTTCAAGAAATAATACGCTTATTGAGGAAGAATGGTATATGGCTTGGATTGAGGAATAGCTCTCTTCAGGTAACTCGTTCTTAGAAAGTCCCAAAGAATTCTTGCCACTACTTCTTACTGTTGTACGTGGAAAAAAATGAAAGAGTTGTAACTTTTTGATTTTTTTCTAACTTTAAAATCATTGATCAGCTAGCAACTTTAATCAACTAAAAGTGATTTTTTATTTACGATGTGATATGTTTCTGCTATAACATTTGTATCAACAAACTAGAGATTTTGTTACAGCCGGTCAATAGATGGATCACATTGGGATTTGCAACGGTCAAGACAAATTAATCTAGCTCTAGATGAATGAAATATGATAAGGTTTAAAATTCCTATAGAAATAATTTTCGCCTCATTAATTCTAGCAACTTGAATTACAGGGTGACGTTACTTTCTGGGCTAAAGATGGCATACCATCAATTAATTATATTCCTGACAAGGCTGTTGATTATTATTTCTATTTTCATCATACTAATGGTGATTATATAACGATATTCAAGGAAGAAGATCTAGATTATACGGCATCAATTTTTGCCGTTTTAGGCCATGTAATAGCCAATATGGATGATTGGACAAGTAATCACGAACTGTCGTAACATTTTTCTGTTGAGTAATGCAAGGAATTTATATGCATGCGACACCAATAATATGCACATGAAGTTGTTTCAAACATTTTTCACTTGTCATATTCGAAATTAAAAGTCAAATATTTGAATAGCATTTGATGATGTTTTTGGATATTCACTGATTCCAGCACTGATAATTTGAGATCAAGCATCTTTATATATCAACAAATAATCAGTTCAATGTAAAATACTGCTCTAACGGCAAAATCAACATAAAGTAAGCGAAGATTATTGTAACAACTGGTGAAAATATACAAATCAATAATATCAAATCCATTTGTACTCTTTACTTATTAGGTCATCGACAGTTACCTGACCTGATCTGAAGTTTTACAAGAAGGCATTAAGTACCAAATTTGAATATACTCAAACCAGTTCATATATTGAGCCTGCACATATCGCTGTTCTACTTCCTCCAGTTATAATAAGAAATATGCAAATTTTAACAATTCACTACATCCTTATAACAAAATCATTTGTTTTCAATCAACAAATATATATATATAAGGAGAAGTAACAATAACTAATGGATATATTAATGTTATTTGTAACTAGGGCTTGACTTCAAAATTGAATTCAAAGTATAAAGCCATTTTTTAAAAGGTATTTCAATGCTACGATCGTGTACAATTAGGTCGGATCCCAATATACTGTTACCTTGTACATTGATTAATCGCAAATTTCCACTTGACCAATCCAAGCCTAAAATATTATTTATAAAAAGTATTGTAAACTGGAGTCTGCTGGAATAATCAAACCTCTAAAAAAATTATATCAATTTGGCATGTAATATATATTACAGCACTGTTCTCATGCATCTAATAAATAACCTATCGTTAATAAAATAGGAACAGAGCGATAAGATTAAAATTATTATAGGGAATAATTAATTTAATTTAATTGTCTTTTTTCAGCTTTGTTTTTATCAAATCTTTAAAATTTGACTATGCCATAATTCCTGTAATTCGAAATTTTTACAGGACTAAAATATTTAGCACATTTTTTAAAATATATTCAATATAAGTGAGTAGATCGGAGGATGAAGCAGGATATGAGATGAAAAAGTATTTTCATTACCTGAAAAAAATCCGAAAAGATAATTATCAAAAGTTCACCTCGTCTACTAAATTTACCGACAATCCAATCCAAAATTGGGTTGTCGTTTCTTCTCTCTGATACAATAAAGCGATCAAAATTATTACCACCTGTGTCCAAATAAGCCAAAGGCTGGCGCTTTTGACTGTAATCATTCGTTGCACTTATAGGTTCAAAGTATCGTTTTAGATTCCAATTCAATTTCATGGGAGACTGAAAGATTCGTCTATTTTTGATTTAGTTTACAATTTAGTACTGAAATTTAGTTTAATTTATACTTTAAATCAAAAATGAATAAAACCTAATCAGTACTAGTCCATGTTTGATGAAAAGCCTTACGTCAGGCATAAATTTGGAGATAAAAACAATTGTCGACAATTAAGGGTATTCTGCCGTATAAAATATTTAAGGTAACTATATGCTGACCTGTTGTGTGTTGATTTGTAAGTTAGGTCGGTTTTTACTCAAAATTTGCATGATACCACCAAGGAAATCAATTATGCTCGCTGCGTTGAATCTCGAATGATCATTAAATCTGTGAATGTTCGCTTTAAACAAATTCCAACTTTCTCACTAATGTTCTCAATATCCTCTTCGGACAGAAAAACAAAGCTTTCCCGTTGGAATAATTAATCAGACCTAGCACTTCGAATTTTTATATTTCTCAAATCACATGAAACAATGAATGAAACAGTTTGAGAATAAATTTTTATCAATTTCCTGAACTTCTGAAGTTTTGAAAGTGTCTGAAGACCAAAAGAACCTGCTGGAAACCTGATGTTGCGAGAAAACTGTGTTTTGACCATTTTTCGGGAAGATCCATCGATCACTATCAGCAGTGAACTGCTTGACTGTCTCTCCCAGCGATTTAGTAGTATCTAAGTTAATGAAATTACTACGAAACATCCGGATCAAATTTTTGCTGAACAAACTTTTTCCAATAGGGTTTTCATACTTCGAAATAAACTGAATAATTGATTCAAAATATAATAACAAGTACCACAAATACAGTTGAGATTTTCAAGAGAGGTTTCTTCTAATTAAATAAAACTTCTGGATGTTCAAGAATCCTACCGATAAAAACAAAGCAAAGAGCAAGGATTTTTAGTGGCAGCATTCAACAACTGGCGAATATCACAACTTGATTTTGTCGAAGTCGTTTTTCGGAAGTGCTTGCACATAATAAAAACCCGGAAGTTGCAATGAATCATTCATATACTATTCACTATATTTGGAAGAGAGGGCGGGATTAATGAAATATTATTCAAAACTAAATCATAGCGATCTCTATTCATTCATCCGCTATTACTATGAGTATCGATCGGCTGACCTATTTTAAGAGCAGATATTCTCTCATTTCAATAATGGCGGGTTAAAAAGAAAATTGACGACGATATATTGATGCATTTAAAAATTTTTCGTTTTCTATCAAAGTTCAACAAGATGACTGAAAAGTTAATGATAGAAATAGAACTTTTATGCACTCTCCACTTTTTTATCTATGAGTTGAGCATCAATTAGACAAATTTCGGATATTACGTTTGACAAATAATCGGAATGAAATTCCTGATCAGGCAATTCCACAAAACTCATAACAGTGTCCAGTTTGTGATATCTAGTCTGATTTCATATTTCAACAGTTGTACCCTCAGCAGTAATAAACTTTTTATTTTTGAGATAACACTTCCAACGAAGTTACTTTCACAGAAATTGTATTTTTATATTAGTTATTTCCATCAATAAGTTCATCCTTTGTTTAAAAAGGAAGGCTTGTGCCCTCTTGAGGAATTGTGCTGCTACAATGTCTATGAGATAACACAAAGTTTGTTATTTATATAGAAAAAGTTCCAGAAAATTTTCTTGAACGATTCTAAAACTATAAAGAATTGTACAAGTAATAATATACAAAACAAGCACAGAATTTGCTCCGCAGTAATTTCGCTGTTATTTAGATGGTCTTTCTTTCAGATGAAAAGATTAACTCTGCTACAGTAAGTCTGAACATACAAAATTGAGATAATTAGATGGAAGAAAATTGATCCTAATGGTGCTTTTTTCCCCAATGTGTATGCCCATACTTCCAGTACATGTATGATTCTTCTACAGCTATTACCGCAGCCGCAACACCACATCCTAACTTCCAGCCAGCACGAATCATATATTTAAAGCTATCCCACGGATCAGCAGTAAATCGCCCCATGAACATGTATGAATAATTCCTGAAAAAGAGAAACACTAATCAGAACTAATTTTTTCCAAATCAGTTCTGAAAATACTAAAATTTTGTTTAGCTCTAAATTTTAGAAAGCGTTGTGGGTAAAATAGTTCAAATTCCAGCTCCTTCTCAACCTTTATGAAATCACAAAAATGCAGCATGCCATTAAACAGACGAAAGACGAAAGCTTTCGGGAAAATTCAATGACTAAAGCATAATTTAATCTAACAAGTCGCCAAAAAACATTTGCATTTATCGTTTTGGCGAACAAAGAAACAAATCACTTCCCTGAACCTGCAATTCCCAAAACAGATGATAATTAACTTTTCGAAACTTTGGTTTTCTAAATAAAACTGAAGGATATGACAAGAGAATAAATCACTCATAGTAACAATATATACCTTATCCAGGGGTCTTTCAGACCGATCCGCGCTAGCCTTTCTTCATATACTCGAAGCTTTGGTATCTCGCGATAATTATCATATAATGTATATGAAGGTATCTTCGGTCCGTGGTCATGTCCCATCACCGCAAATACAGCCTGCAAACTAAACTTCAAAGGTTAATTTGTTTATTCTTTGAATTTCGCTAGGTTTCCCATAGAACTTACAAACTTGAAAAATCAAAACCAGTTGAAGGATAAAAAGAATGATAAAAAAGGATAGGGGCGTTCTTCTTCCACTCCAAAGAAAAATAGGAATATTGATGACGACCGTTCTTTACTCAAACTTATTGCAGGTAGTTTAGTTTCGAATGACAAGGACTTACTGCGTTATAGAAATAGGGAATTTCCACAGATACCTTACCAGTCAGAAAAACTAAGATGCTCGAAAAAAGCAAGTACACGAAAAACATGAGTCCAACACTCAACAACACTCCACACTACTTATCACTTATACCAATCTCGACATAACTGCGGCCTGTGAAAAAATGAGACGTTCAAGGGATGCGTTCACACGTGGAGGCAAACTTGGTACGTGAAGTCATGAATTAGAGATGTTGAATGTTGTGGTAGAATTGTTAAGGTTTGCATACACATTCTTGGAAGTCATTCTCAATTATATCTCCAAGCCATCGCTTATCATTAAAAGCCTTTTGTGGAGCGCCGACAACAACTCTCAATTTCATCACCTTCCCAATCATCTCGCTGTCCTATATACCGATAAGTGTGCCATTTCACTTGTAAGTTTTTTTGTTTAGGTTGAATTTTTGATCATTTACTCCTAATTTCCACGAATGTCGGAGACGATCCTCAAGTTTTAATATCAAGAAATTTCCGTTGAAATTTCAAGTTTATAAATGAGAAATTAGTAGCGTTCTCCATTCTACAGTCAATATCATTATGTTTGTGCAAATTTATGAATTAATTTACCAACTTTTAAATTTCAAATTTAAAGTCATTATAAAATACGGAGCTTATAATCACTAAGCTAATTTGCGGATTCATTAGAGATGCATCGCCAGTGTTGAGCGGACAAACTTAAAATTATATGAGTTTAATTCGCCATACTTCTCTCTGAGACTTATATGTCTACCATCGAGGTGTTTTGCTATGATGTTCACGTCAGCAGTTTTAAGCAACATTTTTTAGGAAGCTCTTAGTAAATTGATTGTTCGTAGTGCTCGTGCTGGTATCACAAAAATCACTTTATACGATCCATGGTCCTATATTTTTTCAAAACGAGAGCTTCTGCGAAAGCTAACGCATGATTTTATGCGTACGACATGGTCGAAAGACCTTATCGACGTGGAATTTTACGATTCTGACCATTCTGTAATTCATCCAAGCTTCATTCATACTTCTGTCAAAATTCTTGGCGTACGAGATGGCAGGCAATCCATTGTTCGAGCTTGCCGAAAAGTAATATTTTTCTGCAACATGTTAGGAAGTGCGTTATTATCCCAATTTTATACTGCGTAATAAATTATGAAAAAAAGCCATTTGGGATAAATAAGTTTCAGTTGCGAATAGGATAAAAATGGATCGGAAATATCTTTGGAAATTGAAAGAGATATTTTTTGGTTCTAAAGATTGCTTTCCACTGTGATCGAGACGGAAAAGTTCCCCTGCTGCTTCGGAATCTCACAATCTCTGCTTTGGTTGTTTTATATTAGCGACAATGTCAATGTCATCAATGTCATTATAAGAATGTTATCACAAGTTTTTAACTTAAACTCAAATATTCAAGAATTACTTTCAGCTTTGTATGGAGCGTGAACCGGCAGATATAACAATTGAGCAAATATCAGAATGTCTTGCTAAAGAACACATTTGCGAACCGGATTTCCTGCTCCAAATAGGTAATTTAGAAACAATGGCGGGTTATTCTCCGTGGGTATTAAGGATAACGGAAGTACTTCAGCTGAAAAGTCTTCCCAGTAACTTTTCACACCAACAGTTCCTTTCTTATCTCCAGGAATACTCATCAAGAGATCGTCGGGTTGGGAAGTGAATTTCAATTTTAGCATCCGGGAAAAATTTCAAAGTTTGTATTTATGTCTTATTCATATCGATGCTTCGCAGGGTACTATAAGATCATGTATCCATTCCATTTAGTTTTCTAACGAATATGTTTTACTCGGTATAATTCCTTAACAGGTATAATTTTTAATTTATTTCACTCCAGCAGTTATCGCTAATGGTTAGGTTTTAATGTGCCTTTTCGCAAATCACAATTTTCGAATCTTTCCAAAACTTCATTTTGTTAACTAATGTTCTTATAGAATATTCATGCATTTCGAATTCATGTTCCTTCTTGCGCGACAATAGGCACAGATCACAAACCCAAAATGTTGTTGTTGCAAACTTTTAATTCAGTTATGTTCATCATATTTTCTCCTCAACCGATTTCATGATAAAAATTACCCCATAGTTTTCCTGTTTTTCACACGCAAATAATTCATAATTTATGTAAGCTTTCATTAAAAATATATACAAAAGTATGTAGGTTTTGCTCGAGAATAAGCTAAATAAAATGTAAATTCTTAAATATAAGAGGCAAATTCCTTTTTTTGAGCTATTTTTTTAGATAAGTTGCCTTCCTTCCACTGTGAATATTCAACCATGTCATAAAATGAGACAAGAAGAGGATCTAAAAATCTTAAAGTCAAACAATTTATTGTCAAATGGCTAACAATATCGCTTGTGAAAAGTTTGGAGCTGGGTAGAATTTTTATTCAAAAAGTGTTTATAAATGTTTCACAGAATGAAAGAACCAATTAGTTTTAGTTGACCATGCGCCACTAAAGGCTTCTTCAAAAATTTTGTAAAACGATGCAGCTGCATGATTGGAATCCACATCAGAACATAATGTTCCTTTCAAAAAATTAATATCTTCCGCCTAAAATAAACATTTTGTCCCCCATTATGCAGCACAATCTGCAAACTTAAAAAAACCGTAGTTCAGAATTTTCAAAATTATTGCATAAGCTACCTTTTGCAACTCAGGAAGTCCCATGCGCAGTAGAATCGAGAAGAGCGAAATAAATAACTTGGACCGTTGATGCAATATAATATATACTTCTGTACATAGTTTCTTGAACCTTAAATAATTTGAATTCCATTTTTCCCCAACGAACAAGGAAATTGGTAAGAATGGTGTGCAAAAGATACGTATTTACTCACTTTTTATATTCGTGGCTGTCATGGAAATTGCTTTTGCCTTTAGCTATAACGCAGAGAAAATGATCGGTCAAAACAAACGGTACCCGATCACGATTAATACCTAATTTCTTTTTATAGTGACCCAAAAAATGTCCGAAGTCGATATGAAACAGCTGCAAAAGGATTGTTTTAAAAAAAAAATTGGGGATTGATTTGAAGTTTAAACTGTAAAATTCATCATGAAAAAAGTTATAACTCTTTATAAACCTACCCTTCCATCTTTAGCTAGCATAATGTTGTCTTGGTGTCTATCCTTGATTCCCAGCACGTATGTTGCAACACAATATCCAGCACAGGAAGCAGTAAAACGATCAACTCCTTCCAAATATCTGCAATAAAGTTAGACTTCCATGAATAGTGTCCTACCATCATTTTCTCATTGTCATTAATCGTGGTAAAACATGATACATTAGAAAAGCTGAAAAGGAAAAAATACAGAATAGCTTCCGAATATTTTATCGAATCTCCTAACGTGAACTATTTTTTTGGGATTGAAAAAGTATTCGGTATCTTTTGAAAGCTCCCTGTAATTTTTTTTGACTAAACGTACACTTTCGAATTCTCCGAACAATTTCGTATATATTTGTTAATAAGTCCGCTTTCCATACTGAACGTTGATCCAAGTTGTTTTGCAGCACACTGAATTTCGAAAAGTGTGCTGCAGTTTTGAACAACATAAATCATCCCAACCTGTAAGGTTGTTCTTTTTATTTTCATATTGCAAAATAAACTCAAATCAAATAATATTAGCTTCATTTTACCACAAATATTCTACTTCCTGAAGTCATTCCCGATAACTTACATTCCTTCCCATTGGTAATACTTCATAAATACTTAAGCAGAGATCATAATCTTGGCTTTTCCATAGCGCATCCATAATACGCATAACTTGTAAAGTTAACATATCTTGCCGCAGATCTGAAATTTAGCAAAGTTTAATATGCCTTAAGCATATTATCAGGTGTTAATGAAATTAAGATTGTCACAGTAATTCAAGCAATTTTTGTGGGAAAATCACAGATGTAGAATAATATAATTTAATCAAAAGCAAGCAACTCTTCAACAGAGATTTTTGAAAAGAATTAGTATCATATATGACAGTAATGACTGGTAAAGTTTCCAAACGACAAAAATTCATCGTTCAAGAGTACTTACCATCACCATTCTTGAAGATAATTTGATGAGTCTCACTATGCAATCGAGCAAGAGGCTCCGGATTAGTCCAAGCTAGCCGGAGTGGTTGCTTCGCACTTCCTATTACTTTGCACTGTTCTATGCTGCAAAAATCGCTTACTTTTCATATTTTGTATTCTAGAAGATTTGCTTGTAAAAAACATTCCACTGATTTTCGCAAAGTTAAGGTAGCGTTAAAAGATGACTCACTTTAATACGCCTAAACTATTGGAAATATCTAGAGGTGAGATCATATTCTGCATTATTTCCACATATGAAGCCAATTCTTTTTGCAAACGCTGAAAAAAATGGTGTTAAATTCAAATGCATGAAAATTTCTTTCCAAAATGTTTCCAAGTCATACATATCATTCGAGAGCGCATATCAGAATGCATTTAACGTGGAAATAAACAGGAAGCCAACTGCAGCGTAGAAAGTAACTCAAATTACAGTATCGGATGATATGGCTAGCAATTTACAATACAAAAAGTTGAAATGTTTTCAGAATTGTCACCTTGGTAGCGCATTCATTATCCTTCATGGTTTTAATAATTTTACTAAGATTTGTCAGTCTTACTACCATATCCACTTGCCGTAACATAGAATTAAGATGAGCACAGTTAGCTCGACAGTAGGCTTCAATCATTAATGCAAAACGTTTGTAAATCTTCGTTAAATCCTGACCTATTTCACCTGAAAGATCGGCCAGCAGTAAACATCGCTGATTAATTAAGTTCCTGAAGAGAAAAAGGAAAGGCTGGCTAATAAAAATATATACAAGGAGATAATTACTTAGTTGTCCAAGTTCAGCTCGCAATAACCAAAACAATATATGACCAATACGATTATTACAGAGTGCTCTTTTCAGAAGCATCCTACTCAAAGCACATGATCCATACGGCTCAAACTTCAATACCTGCAACCAAAAGAACAGCCAATTTCGTCACGACATCAATACTACAGTGAAAAATAATATGGTTCGAAGTAAAAAACTTCATAATGTACTACATTGCGGTGAAATATATTTAGTTTTTCTTATACTTTAGTGAGTAAAGAAAGTATTCAACACATTAAAAAAGCTCAATAAAGTCAAAATAGGAAAATTCTAGAAATCTTCAAACACATCACTCATATTCTTCAAGAAGCAATCCTACCTGAATGAGAGGCAAAATATAAAGCTGTAATCTGTCATTATCCAGAACGTTATCAAGCGAATCTACTGCAAACTCTCGGATTCTGATATCAGGATATTTGAAATCCAGAAGTATCAAAGCTGTTTCTGGTTGAATTTTACCCCATCGCTTTAATAATTCGTATAGCCGTGAAAATTCGTCTCTTCTCGTCCAAATCAAAGAACAGTGAGCAATGAGTGGCAATAAATCAGGCTTATATTGTGCAACTAACTCTCTGAAACACTGTACAACTAACTTCCCGGAAAACTGGTTAAGAGAATAGTTATCACACCGATATAGCTCGAAATCAGCGACTGCAAGCTCATTATATTTAATATTGTGGTAAAACAAAAATAAAAAATGTCCGGCTATTAGTTTTAAAAACTACCTCGCTTCCCATAAACGTTCCATCTGGTTGTCGGTTAAATTTTCAGCATCCACAAAACGTAAGGAGTCAAGAAATTCCTTCACAGAATTGGCTGCCTAGAAAAACCTCTTATGCTTATAAATCCTATTGGGTAAAAGTCTTCTAAACAAACAAGAATCAAATAGTCACATACTGAAGATAAAGCTGGTAAAGGCGATCTTGTACTGTGAATATCTAATTTTTCGACGTATTCACACACTGAATCTAAATCTGGAAATTCGATACATAGATAATCTTCAAATTCCACTTCAATACGAACTGTATCACGATTATCATTTGAGCCTACCTATAAAACATTGCACACTTAGATCATTAAATTGCACAGCTAGATCATTTAAAAAAAAAAAATATTTTTAATATGAAATATTAAAATATTTTAAAAAAGTTTAATAAAATGTGTCGCAGTTGCGTCATCATGGTATGCTAACAAATGAGAAGGCCAATACAATAGCACAACTTTGACGAAGAAAACACCCCGTTATATTCAGCGCTTACATATCGGCAGTTCAAAGTATTGGCATCGCACTATCGCAATTAGTATATGTAACAAATGGCGTCTTAGATACCTCCAAAACGATAGTCAAGATACCAGCTTGCGGATGCTCAAATACCAACAGACGAATTACACTGAATATCTATTTTTAGGCGTGAAATAATGAATTATAAAATACTCAGCTATAACTTTTCGATTCAGACTTAATGTATTACTTGTCCGGATGGATAGAGCAGTTCCGTGCAGTATTTCGGAAAAGGCCACAGATAAAGCGTAAATTTGCCCTGAACAAGTTTTCCATTACAATCAAAAAGGCGTAAATTCACCCAACCAATTCCACTGTATTCCTGAAAATACAAACCAACAAACATGTTTGAAAAAAAGATTATGTACATTTGAAAATTCAATAGAAAAAAAATTGAAATTAACCTCCTTCTTTTTTTGTTTCACAGCAACTAGAGAAAGACACAGTTGTACAGAAGGAGCCAAATCTTTCAAACATACATCGAAATCGATCCAGCCCTGAAAATCAGCTATATGTTATCAAAAAATGATTTAAAAAGAGATATAAGAATGCTACTTACATCACTCCAACGAGGATTTGAAGGAGAAACGTGGGCAGATTCTTTGTTCGCAATAAGATCCATTCCATGATATATAGATGCTTTCACATATATCTTATCGAAATCTAATATACTTAAATGCGATGCGCTGTGTATTCGTAATTTCAAATTATCATCCATTTTCCACACAGAACATTCCTAAATTGAGATGAATTTAAACTTAATTTCTAGATTTCAGTTAAGAACCCTCTCAGTGCTCCGCTAAATTTTTCAGGAAGAAAAAATAGCGGGAACAAACATTAACAGTTAAAAATGCATACCTTCATGGCAATTTCATCAGCTCGATCGAGTCGACTCTCATATGCTCGTACCCAACTCGGCTAAAATACAAAAAGATACCGTAACTAAAAAAATTAAAGCAAGAAAACTGCAAAAACATCCAGTAATTTAAAAAGTGCTTCTTGGCTTTCTAATAACTGTAAGTTATTAGAGATATAAGAAAGTTTGCTACGACTTGGAAATGCACTGAACCATTAAATATATTTAATACCTTAAACTATACGTTTTCCAATATTTCATTCAACTTTCGACATTTTTTGAATATAATTCCATATCCTAATTAATATCTACTGGAAAGTATAAAGTGCTCACTTTGGTTATGGGTGGAGGTTCCGTAAAGTCCTTCATCACAATGTCTTTTCTCCGCAATATGAATTTCGGTATACGATAGTTCTCGAAGGATGATCTGACATACTATACAGAAACCAAAGATTAAATTTATTGGAAATATTCATATAATTAAGTAATTTCCGTGTGAGTAATGAAGGAAGAAAAATTACCTCAAAACTCGTTAATCTGATATCCTTGGTTAAAAAACAGCGTCGTCCTGCTATTTGCAACAAAAAATCAGAAGCAGTTTCTTTGATCTGGAATGGAATCTGTTTAGAAATTTAGAACTGTGAAAATCCGTTTATCTCTTTTTTCTCCACCATCATCTTATTAGCCTCAAAATTTTCATGAGGGAATATAGCTAAAGAAACAAAAAAAAAATCAAATAATCAATTATTACGAATAATTTATGTTGTTGCATGAGTTCCTTTATTGCGTTTGCTATGGCATCTGAAGCGTGAACACCAATAACTTTACGAATTTTAACACAAACACAATTCGTGTCTACATTTGCCAATTCATCTTCTCTACTGCGATACCACAATTCAATGTACAAATCTGCCACTAAAACTCAATTTTATCAACTACAAAACTAGCACAGCAAGTGACTGACTTAGGAAAACTTGATTCTTAAGAATGAAAGCTTTGTCCTTCTATACCCACTACCTTGATCAAAAGTTTTCAGTGATTTGATACATATAATACTGTCTCCGCCCAACAGCGATGAAGAGTTAGAACAAAATTTGATAAAAAAATTTTGTTTTAATTCTTGAAACATTTATCTGAGTCTAAACTTGCCGCCCTTTCTATTCTCCTTTTTTTACAAATGAGTTATTCATACCACTCTCATCGTATAGCAAAAAAACAAAAGCTAATAAAGTTTCGAAAAAAAATAATTTTCAAAAATTACTTTGAATTTTTGACTTGACTTGCGGTGGGATATCAGCATCTAATTCGCTTGAAACCTCTTCGGGAAATGCATAGTGAGAATAGCCGACAACCCCTCGGTTAGAAACTGCTTGCTCTGATACCTTGTATAAATCCATACGGTATGACATTTCTTCGGAAGATAATTTCGCCTCAATTTCTGTTAACGGACGTCCAATAGCAAGTCCTGAAGATTCAAAAGACTAACATTTTTGACCTCGACACCTTAAACGGCTTATCCAGTTAAATTTTCAATTACATTTAAAAAATGTCATATCAGAAAGAATAAATTACAAGTCTCCAAGATAGTCTAATTCCTGAAAAGATCGAAATTACTAAATGATATATCTTTGAATAACAACTAATTCCAACAAATTTCTATAAAATTTAATTAAAAATTCATGAGTGTCGTTTACATTATGCAATGCTAGTGAAATGCAAGAAATTACCGATATCATGTATCAGTTCTTTTTCTTCCCGATTGCCCTCAGGCTCAATCAAACAAAGTAGCGGGACGAAAAGCCGCAATGAAAATATGGAACGCGACTCATCGTATAGTTCTTCACGCTCACCATCCGTTCTAATCGAAAAAAATATGTAATCCGATGGCGTCAACAAAAGATTGAACAATGGTAATCTGAATAAATGCAAATTCTTTGTATAAATTAAAAAAATGTGTCATAAGGCAATATCTTTGATTTAAAGTAAGAATTTAATCAGTTCCTATGACCAACTGAAATTTTGCGAAGTTCTCTGGATGTCATTCGAAGAATACCAAACCAAATCTAGTAACCCACTATTAAGTTTTGGTGAACCATTTACACTAAAACCTTTCTTCACAAACATAAAATATTCAAATACAGGATACTGCAACTACGTTTGGGACATAATGACTGCTGAATCCTACCTCTAAGATTCCAGGTTTAAACATTACTATCTTCAGTAACAGCTAGATTGAAAAGGATTCTACTTTTTACGTGATCGTAACATTTGCTAAATTGTAAAATGATAATGGATACAAAAAAAAAATACTTTTTTGCTTGTATGAATAATTCTTGTTTAAGCATAGCAAGGGTGAAGTCCACGGAGCACCGAACACTGACGAGGAAGCCATTTGGTAGCATTAAATCAAGGAGCGTACTACCCTCCACCTCCAGTTGTCCACATTCTATAGCTGACCATACATCAGGTGAGTCCTGCGGACAAACCACCCTCTGCATTTCTTTCTTCTCAATGGCAATTCAGTCCCATTACGACATCCTGAAACAAATTCATTGCCAATTCAGATATTGTAGAAATTATCAAAATCACATTAACTGAAGTTTATCAGAGAAAAAACTGGTCATAGATTGAAACTTTTCAAAAGGATCATTCGAATTTTCATTTGAAAGAGAGTCTGTAAAATGCCGAAGAAATGATGCATGCGATTCATTGTTTTCTTTCAAAATTAAGGTCCTCACACTCTGATCAGTGTTTTCATGTTTTAAGGTCCTCACACTCTGATCAGTGTTTTCATGTTTTAAGGTCCTCACACTCTGATGCAATCACTACTAACTATTATTTCCTCACTTTCTCTCTCTGCTTTCACCGTCTCCTTCCTCATTCACCGCTATCTTTTTGTTTCTCTTCACTTCCAACGCCGTTCTAACTATGTAACACAACTACACATTTTCTCAATCTCAGCATGAGCCTATTATTCCACCGGCCCGCGCACGTCCCAAATAACCCCGCAGTCTTTTCGGTTGCTTGCCTCTAACTTCAGTAACTGCCGATACAGGAGCACAACGTGAAAGCGGAACGTTGCACTACCGTCACATATTACCCAGTGGTAAAACGGAATGGTTTAATAGGGGACGACCTCGGAATGTCTGGGAAAAATAGTTGGTCTGGTCAGAATTACGATTTGAATTTGAAAGAGATGGGATAGAGAGAGGTTTCTGTCTACTGCTCACACTGAAACAGTTTTGTGTAATAGTTCTGCTTCATTGTTTTTTAAGAATAAAAATAAATCCAATTCAAGAAAATTCGAAGTTTTATTTCGACTAAATTGCTTTCTCATAATTCATCAAATATCGATTCAAGTATTAACACTTATTTGGATCACTCATATCGGGTCTTTGAAACTCCTAAATAGTGATTAACAATTGAGATATCTCTGAAAATTCAAGCTAGAATTTTCGATTTAGTGTTTTGCTATGAAGGAAGTATTGAATTTGAGATAAATTGACAGCGAAGTTTATAGGAAGCAGAAATTTGGATGCTCTTGCGGACAGTCTCCCGACAAGTTATTATTTAATAACAGCATGAAGTGTTTTTTATCGAACGTTTCAAAATTCTTTATTGAATTTGAGATTTCCAAAAAGGATCGTGCTACAGGGTTTTGAAAGGGCTGAATTTGCAAGACCATTCAAATTTCTGTTCTGGGAGAGAGTTGCGCAAACATTATATCGAGCTGAAGTTTCTTCTTCAGAATGTTCGCGCAGTTTTGCTCACAGACAGTGAATGTTTTCTATTGTTGAAAAATGACGAAGAAATAATGAATTGTTTCATTACAATCAAAAATGGCTAGAGTTGTACAAATCTTTGTGAATACCACAATATATGGCCACAATATATACGGCAAGTTCTTTAGGAACATTTTAGACGTTACTTAATTCCTTTAGGAGAGGATATGGTAAAATAAAATAATTGAAGTAATTAGAATTTCTCCTTACAAATCGACAATTGTCGTATAAGTTCGTTATCAACCTTACTGTATGTAAAAATTTCTTGCAACACTTAGATGAAGAAGCAGCATTAAGATACTAGGAAATTCAGTAATTAGGGGTGTGACGTGTTGAGAAATCATTACATTAGGATGTGATTTACGTAATAAATGTAGAAACCCTTCTTCTTGACCCTAACCTTACTCTATCATAAAATAACTTCTACTCCTACTATTCATTCAAATAACTGAAAAAATTTTTCAATCTTTATCATTACATTATCTCATGAAGTATAGCTTACACTCCACTTCCTTCTTGCAAAATCCGCAAACCGCGACCTCCAAAGCAGAAACACCCCATTACTCCCACAATTTCCGACAGAAAGATTACATTAAAACCCTTAGACGGATTAAGTTTCCGTTGCATGCTATGGAATTGTGAAATAAGATGATCTCTGAAGTTTTTCATTTCTAGACTTCCGGCACAACGATTTGGATGGATTGTCATGAGTTGGAAATTGTGATACTTAGTTAATTGGATGTAGTAGTATTAGCTGTAGCAATTTATTTATATATTTACGAGTTTTTTGGAGAATAGTATTGAGAAATGTTAATTTATTAATATAGAAATGCTCATTAAAATTATTAAATGTAACCAATTTCTTTGGTTGATTGAATGCGCTTCTTACTGCTTATCTTAATGTTTACTGCTTATCTTCATATCCTGAGGTGCTTGTTATTTTCATCATATCATCAACGGGATTTACATTTATCGCTCTTTCTTTTGTTTCAGGTGCAACAGAGAAGAAGATTACCTTGAAATTGTTCCATCTTTTGCTTTAAGCATTCTTGGCTAAGAATCTCTGATTTTCAGGGAGTTATGGTATGTTATAATTGTAGCATTTGATTTGAATGATTTCACTTCATTAGGTTTTTTTTTATATTTCGTGCCCATCTCTATCGACATTTACGGGAAAAGTTTCAATGCTCTTCAACTTGTCTTGTAGCTCCGAATTATAAAGTGAGGTATGAAACCCTGAATTGTATCATTTTTATGAAACAACAGTTGGAATCAGCATTGCGATCCTTTGAACACTTCTGAGATCTTCAAAAGGCAGCTATTTGGCAATCATAGATGTGCAAAGCTGTCAAAATATGTAAGGAGAAATTTTTTTAATATTTCCAGGGAGACCAGCAGCTCGATTGCGCTTTAGACTTGATGAGGCGTTTACCACCTCAACAGGTAGAAAGAAATTTAAATGATTTAATTGATTTGTGTCCTCGCTTGGTGGATGACTTATTGAGTGCGGTTGATCAACCATTAAAAATTGCTCGTGATAAAGAAACAGGAAAGGAATATCTCCTCTGTGATTATAACAGAGACAGCGATAGTTATCGGTTAGTTTTTTTTGAAGCTATTTGAATTTGGAGTAATTTTATCCTGATTAGGTTTTTATATTGCTTTTGTCTAAGATTCTGTCAGATTGACTTTGGCGCTTTGTCAGTGTTTTATCATCACCTTTATCGGTATTTATCAGTATTGTTATTCAAATATTTCCAGTTCGCCATGGTCGAATACCTATGATCCACCACTGGAAGACGGTGCTTCTCCATCAGATAAACTTCGCAAGCTGGAAATTGAAATGAATGCTGCATTCGAGGCTTACAGAGATGCGTAAGTCTTTGTTGGTCGAACATCTTCACAAATGAATTTGAAACATTTTAAAATCAAAATAGCTTTGTTATGCACATTAGGCTAACAAGTATTATAAGTGAGTTTTTAGTATGTTGCGGTGTATCGAAAATATATTATTAGCTGACTAATATGAATTGTTATGGATGTCGTCCTTCATTTAGTTAACAATGCTGATGGAGTGTAAGTTACTAAAAATATTTTTACAGATATTTTGAGGGTGGCGTATCGTCAGTATACTTCTGGGATTTGGATTATGGCTTTGCAGGCGTTGTTTTAATCAAAAAAATCGGAGATGGTTTGCGTAACATACAAGGATGCTGGGATTCAATCCATGTGATCGAAATACAGGAAAAAGTATACTTTCATTTATACTTCGGTGAACTTTTTTCTGTTTTTCATTTATTTTTTGGTTTCACTTTTTCATTTATCGAGGGCCAAAATGAAGTTTAAAACAATAATTTATCAGGCTGGTGGTAGGCATGCACACTACAAACTTACAAGTACAGTGATGCTTTGGCTGCAAATGACTAAACAAGCAAGTGGTATGATGAATTTAGGAGGATCAGTTACGCGACAGGTGATTTTCATTTTTATTATTGCCAGACACAAATAAGTGATTTTTTTCTATTTCAAATCGAAGTTTTTGTTCTATTCGTGCTTAAAATTTTACTGCTTTAGGCCGAAGCTGATCATCCAGTAAACGATTCCACAAATACCCACCTCATTAATATTGGAAAAATGATAGAAGTGAGAGGCTTTTTTCAAATTTTTTTTTATCTAATCGAAAAATTGAATAAAATACTTTGTTGTAAACATCATCATAAGCATTTTTTTGTGCAAAAGAGAATTGATTTTTGGTCACATTAGGGTCAGGATTTTTTTTTGCTTTTTGTAGTTGATCTGAATTTAGAATGTTAATCATTATGAGCTGATCACTGAAGTGAATTTAAATAATGAAAATATTTACTTTCAGGACATGGAGAGTAAAATTCGATCAACTTTAAATGAAGTTTATTTCGGAAAAACCAAGCAGATTGTTGGTGAATTGCGTACCACACTTGATGCTGAGGAACTGAAGCGACAGAAGAAAATTGCAACCGAGATAAAAGGAGGTATTACCAGATGAAAAAAAGAAAAAGGGATTAATAGATCCTGCAACACAGCAGTTTCACTATTTTTTCTAAAAGGGCTTTTTTTATGCGCTTCTTTGTTCTTCACATTTTTCAAATATCAAGTTAGGTAGAATGCTTCTCCAATAATATAAAGATGTTTTTATAACTAATAATTATATATTTTACGTTATATCATCTGATTTTTTTGCTCGTTCACCGTAATGCTTTAGAATGGCGTGTCTACACAATGGATATAACTGTTAGATCTCCTGAGAAAGACTTTCGATACTACCCATCAATATTAATTCACCAGCAAATTTGTCGATGCTTGTTCTGAGACTTTTATAATTCTTGTTTATTAGTTGCTACAGGATTTCATTTCTTTAATTAATGACATATGACTATGAATTGCTGTGTTGCTACACTTTATAGAAATTATAAATTTCACTGGATTCAATTCTTCGCAACTTTTTAAGTATTTGTTATTATGCTGGTAAGTTTATACTTTATAATTTTTTTACATGCATTGCATAAGTTTATTTTGTGGAAATCATTCCAAAATTTCTAAATTTTCAATCTTTGTTGCCTGTGCCAAAGACCTAAATTTTACTTTCTATTACTTACCATGGCTTCATCGTCTGTTAAGTTTTATTCGATTTTCAGTTTGTTAACGTGAAATTTTAAAAACGAATGTGTCTGTTTCACTCACAATCTATTGTTTCTTTCATCCATCATGTAAATTTAAATTATTGCGATCTGCTATTGTAATTCGTTATTCATTACTTTCCATTGTGTGCAATCTTACGAAAATATATATCATACATCCAAAAAGGAGAAATTATAAAACATACTTGATTACTCGAACAGTAATCGAGTATGTCAACGATAGTGGCGAAGTATTTTTGCTTCGTTGTTTTAGGATCGTCTAAATTTTTTGGTTTGAACAGCTTCGAAGTTCTGGAATTTCGATCATTGATGATAGTTGGATTTTCAACCCTAACAAGCTTGATGGAATCCCTAAAGCTTTTTGTATCCCGCATTTTCCTACCAAAGGATTTTGTTGTTTTGATTTATTGGCTAGTAATCAAAGTGAAAGCGATTTTCTTAGAACTAAAGGGGTTGGTAACTGGATTTGTTTTAAAGGATTAGAAAGTCCAAAGGTATGACATGTGAAGATGAACCCTTCAAGTGTGGTTTGTTGCTCACCGTTGACCTGGTTCTCTGTTATGTATCTCTACGCGCACACATAACTCAAATACATTTGCATCAATTTCTGTACAAAAGAATTATGCAATTTAGGACAGATTTCAAGTTTCTGGAGAAATAATAAAATGATAAAAAGAAATGATGATTCCACATACACAGAGATACACGCACGAGCACACATCCGACTAATAAAATAAAGTTGATTCTCGTTTTGCTCCTTTCACTGAAAACACTCCCTCCTTTTGTCAACCTTTAAGAAGAGCTATCAATCTGATAGTAACAATAACCTCTTACTCTCCATCTGATATAGTCGTTTACCATTCATGAAATGACTATTGCTGTTAACTTCATTGATTCTTCCCTCAATTTACTCTTATTCTTAATATTATCATTATCTGCAGTTGGGGACTGTAAAACAAGTATTAATGGTAAATTTCAATTTTCGCTATTTTTGTTTAATAAACTTTCTTTCATTGGAAATGGGTGACATGATTAACTAACACAACGAAACATTTGGTAATTGTCTCGAAAATTTCATGTACAATCAACAGAATCATCAAGGAATACCTGTACACCAATGCAAAATATAAGTCGTGGTAAATACAAAAATAAGAATTTGACGATTGTAAGGGAAAATTATCAGTTCATATTATGGAAGTGTTAATGAGTGGAGGAAATTAGATTTAATTCTTTAAGTGATATCATTTTATAACAAATATTAATTAGAACAGCTAATAGAATAGCTATAATTGATGTAAGCAAAATTAGTGATTTTATGAATTGTGTCAAAGTGAGAATAATAAATTGAGGAAAATTTTTTTCCTCCTTTTATCGAATTAATTATGAAATAAAAGATTTTTGCATTTTATCTTTTAAGCAATTTCTAATTTCAATATGAAATTATTCTAAATTTGAAAAATAAATATCTTAAAGCTTTGAAACCATGTTTCGAACGATACATTGGTCAACGGCTATCTGATTTATCACCATATCATATCGAATGGCGAATGAAAACACCAGAAGAATGTTTACTATTTTGTGCACTTTCTTCGGTATTAGAAATTTTGTTTCTTTTTTTGAAAATTTTTATTTCAAATTTACATTTATCATTGATTATAAGCGCGTAGACAAATATTCTAATAAACTTTTCAACCAATTAATATCGAGAAATTTCTAGAAGCTCATTTATTTGGAAGGAAGGAAAAATGTCGTGAATACCTGCGGGTTGATTTGGTACCCTTCCGGATCAAATATATTTTAAGTTTTCCATTTCTTATACTACAGTAGATTTTACTCGCTTATATTCAATCTTGGCATCATTTTGCAAATCTCCTCTTTTTCACTCTCTTAATTAATCATTTTAATTCAAAGTTTACAGTCTCGTTGTCGATCAGTAGTTCATGATATCTTCCAACATATATGCTACTATTTCTTAGATGATGGACAACATAATGCTCAAATAGCTCGTGGCATGGTTTACTTCCGAGTAATTGACAAAAAATGTATAGGTAAGATTTAGTTATTGTGACAGTAAGAGTAATAGGAATGAGGCATCAACTGAAAAATTATTTTAATTCAATTTTCTATTAACATTATTGAATTTGACATCAATTTGAATCATTGAATAATAGATCACTACTTCATTCGTTAAAATTCTATTTCGTTTCATTTGATTCCTTGGAATTAATCAGTATCAATAAATTAGTTAATTTGGAATTAATCAGTATCAATGAATTAGTTACTTGCATTTTTTAACTTTTATCAACTTAATATTTTTCTTCACTTTCAATTTCTCTTATAGATCAAATTCTTAATGGTCCCAACATTACATTTCTCGACTCAGAATTCGCGATCTCGAAAATATCATCGTTCACTTCGACCACTACGAGTAATATTGAGTTACAACGACCAGCACTAGCTTATGCAAACTTGTTGATTCATATACCACCGGATGGTCGAGCTATAACTCCCAGTCCTTATTTTGATTCTTTTGATAATCAAAAAAAACCGAAGTATGAAAAATTCGACGAGGTTCTTACTGTTGTTGCTACTTCTCCTACGACAATTTCTGATAATTTTCAGAAACCGCAATATTATACTATGGCATCTGCCAATAGTACCACTACTAGTACTTCAACTTCTTTACCAACTTCATTTTCAAAAATACTCTCCGAGAGGGATGAAATTTATGATGAAGAAATAGTAGATTCCGAATTATCTTCGCCAACTTTTTCTACGTTTTCGTCCAGATTCGAAAAAGATTCTATTAATTCAACCTCTGAAAGACCTAAAGCATTGCAACATGAAACATTTCCCTCTGACAATGCTTCATTTTTTATCGGAAACATTGGGAATCTTCCACTACTTAACGAGAATTTCTGGAATGATCGTCAGAAAGACGGTGTTGATTTAAACAAACAGTTGAAAGCGGTTCCGAAAGACGTAAGACGATCACCAATTAAAACTTCTCTAATAAGTGCAGAAAAGTTAAATAAGGTAACGATAACAAGGCATTCTGTATTTCTCGCGATATCCGCTAATCACTGTAGAATATCATTTAATAGTAACTATACGTAAGATAGAGATATGTTTATTGGAAGAAATTGATTATACCAACCGCTAAAATTAATCCTTTACCACTAGCTAAACTACTAATAGTTCAAATTATTATTCCTAATTTCCAAAAATTATACGCATCCTGGACAAGCATTACAAACTATAAATTCCATTAAATTAATTACTTTTCTATCCAAAATGGACTTTAAATTAAAATTTAAACAAAATTATTAAGGGCACAAATGAAATGATAACATTATTGAATGCTGAAAATTCCATTGCGAAAAAATTGGTGCCAACTCCAGCAATTACATCAATAAAATCCTCAAAACAAAATAATAATATGGAAAGGCCTCTTTCATCAGGTTTCATTTACGATGAAATTGTTATTTCTA
Source organism: Cercopithifilaria johnstoni (assembly GCA_916381525.1). Taxonomy (NCBI): domain Eukaryota; kingdom Metazoa; phylum Nematoda; class Chromadorea; order Rhabditida; family Onchocercidae; genus Cercopithifilaria; species Cercopithifilaria johnstoni. The sequence goes on from CAKAEH010001250.1 coordinate 79,847, forward strand.
TTATCATCATTTCTTTCTCATTTATCTGAAATAAAGATAAGTTTATGAAATTTTATAAATTATTTATGATAAGGGATATCATTCATTTTTATTTTAACTCAGATAGTGCTATAAAAGAAAGTATTATAAATTTTGCATCATAAAAATTTTATTCCTATTCTTTTTCTTTATTCTATCTATCGTTTAAAATTTGCAAAAGATTAGGATAATTTTATCGCACTATTAAAATTTGTCCCTTAAAATTCAAATAATTACCAACTAATAATAATTATCTACAAATGTTGTAACTACGACACACAACAGGAATATGTGAAAGCAATGATCATGAAGTATGGTTGATTGTTGAAAATGCCATATTACAAATTGATAAATTTCAAAAGAAGACAAGTATTGGATCATACAAGTCTTGTAGAGCCAAATGTAATCATATCACTGTTCGTTTATTTTATATTCTTCGGCATTATATTATTTATGTTATTAGACGTTAAGTTGACCAAAAAGTAAATAAATGAATGAATCAAATAGAGAACGATATCATTTATCAATTCTTTTTCATTTAAAAAATCAATAATGTATCCAATGAATTCTATTATTGATATTTTTACTTATAATGATAACTTTAATTAAAATTAAGAATTATAGAGTTCCGGAAGAGAATGTACTTCATTTACATATGATGAAGCAAAACGACACTGCGCGATATATACCAATAATGGTGATACCGTCGTATCATCTTTAGCTTTTTTACCATCACCTGAATCTGACTTCAAAATTCGAACAGCTATTAAATTCTGTTTTCCAGGTTCAATCAATTTTTCAAAGACGAGATATTTAAACATCTAAATTTAAAGCTGAAATTATGAGTAAGTATGACTTTAATCGTGAAAGCTCATATCGAATAAATTTTCTTATAATTTCAGAAGATTTGATTGTTTTCGAAAAATGTTCCGAATCCAGAGCATTTCTGGATTATAATATGAATATTGAACCACGAGAAATTTTCGATAATATTCCAGGAGGTTATTATGGATTACTTGCATGCATTGAGCTATGTTTTTTGGCATCTCATTTTCATTGCAAGGTATAATTTATTTACAGAATTGTTTTACAACTAATAGGATAACAGGATATCATTTAACTAAAACGGTATTTCATCTCTCCTACAATTCATTAAATCATATCTTCCGGTTATAAGTAATTTCCATTAAAAAAAAATCCGGCGATTCTTCTATTGTAGTCAGCAGCATTTAATATCACTTTGGATAAATGTATGCTATACGATGAAAATTCATTATCAAATCCACAGTATTTTCAAAAGCATCAGCAAGGTGGAATGATTTATTTCGAGAATGGATGCAAATAATTTTTTTAATTTTAATTAATTATCATAATTTTAATTAATTTTAAGGATGAAATTAATGCGTAGTATTACAACAAATTATTTTTCAACCAATGAAATTTGCCAAAATTTCAAATCATTTTTAAACAATAAAATTTCATTAATTTATTAAATGTTTATGAATTCAATTAAATAGTTCTAAAATCTTTGAGTTCGAACGGAATCTCAAATAGAACGTTTTCCCAATCAAACGATTTAAATAATATTCGACAAGAGCAACCAAAACAAATTTCTGATACTTACTACATTGATGATATTGATCATTTAATTATTTTTATAAAATAATAAATTAAAATTGATAATGTAATTAAGTTACAACTGTCCTAAAATTATTTACTATTTTCAGCTCTTTCTGTTCATTGCATCTTAATAAATTATTTCATATTTAATAGTATCTAATATGTTTAATACTATTTCAGTGTTTTTTTGAAGATCTCACTTCATACCAAAAATAGTATGTCAAGTTCATATGAATAACGTATCTTAATAATATTATTACATCAACTAAACTAAATCATTTATTTGTTTGGCCTAAAATAATTTATAATTTGATGTGAGATGAAGTGAACGATATGTTAAATAATCATTTATATATTCTACTTTATTCAGCATACATTTTCCATTGTTAATATTATACCAAAATTATTTTACTAAATTATTCTGAATTTTTATCAATAGATAGATATATTTATGGTACCGTAATCATTTTAAATATTAACACACACGATATTTATGCTATCATAATCATTTTAAATAATATGCCACATGAATTTATGTTATCGTAATCATTATTAGATATTTTCATGTCACACGATATTTATGCTATCATAATTTATTCACATTATCTTATCTATCTGTATTGCTGCTGTGTTTAGTATAGTTTGATATATATTGGACAATATTTCAGTATAGTTTGATAGATATATATTTCAGACATACATTTGATAGATACATATTTTAATTTGATAGATATATTGATCAATTGACATCATTTATTTCATTCGCCGAAAATGCCTGCTTCTTCTTTTATAGACTGCTCATTACATACTCTCTTTATAAAAGGTTGGTTGCAAGAATTTGATATGCTTTCATGCAATCACATATATAAATGAATCGATTGATTCGATTTAATATTCCGAAATTACTGCCAATATCGTCTAATGTTGCTTTGATGCAACAATTCGTTCTGCTACTTGCAGTTTTAACATAAAAAAAATAAATTAAATTTTTAAACGAGAAACTTTTACATCGGTGTAAAAAGATATGAAAAGCATCAAGAATTTTTTGACAACATATGATATTGTAATCAAAGTATGTGTGTGTGTGTGTGTGTGTGTGTGTGTGTGTGTTTTGTTGCCAGCAAGCGAATTTCGATTCGATAAAATTCAAATTCAAATCAAATTCGATTGAAAGAATAAATTCTCTTTCAAAAATTTATGCTATAATATATTTAAAAGAAATAATGAAAAGAATGAAGATGAATCATTAGGAAAAGAGAAATTCTGTTGAATCAGTGATATTTCCAATTATTTCTTATCATAGTTGGAAAAATAATTAGAAATTAACTTTGAAGACATTTCTTTCAAAATGATAATTATACTAACAAAGCATTTATCGATAAGTTCGATAACAGCCAATTTTATCCTTCTTTCCTACTTTATAGCATTAACTCAGATAATATTGCCCTCTTTATTATCATTGAAAAAATAATTTATTAGAAATGTGAGATTAAATTTTAACATTTATCATTCCTGGTCAAAAGTCTTTTTGCTATTATATAACTTTTCACTAATGTTGTGCAAAAATTACCTTCCGGATGATTAGATATTGCAAACTTTATCTAAGTAGTACATTTTAATGATAAAATATTGAATAATATTAAGTAAGGAAAAAAATTGGAATAAAAGCAAGTTATAATAAATAAAAGCAAATAAGTTGATTTAATTACTTTCATTTACATATATATGTGTGCGTATGTGTGTGTGTGTGTGTGTGTGTGTGTGTGTGTGTGTGTGTGTCTTTAATAAAATTTAACACTTCACTGAAAAACCTGACAGCTTTTAAGCGAATAGTTTTCTATTTATTTTAACCTAATAAATCAACTCTTGTAGTAAATCGATCAAGTAAATCACTATAGTAAAAGTTATTAAAAATGAATGTTCACTGTCACATTTATCATCAAATAATTCCTATTTCTAATCGAATACATCATTTAGCATCAATCAGACTACATTAACCCTAAAATAGCTGATAAAGTATCATCGTTAAAAGTTATGCAAATATTAACACTTCTTAAAACAATGATATTAATGATTTATCACACAAAAATTATCGATAAAACCATAAATTGCAACATTTTGAATGTGTCATATTTACTGCACATTTCACGATGCCCATGCAAAATTTATTAAATTTGCATAAAAATAATGATTTTTTTCGTGCAAGGAAAAACGATTATAAAATATATGAGCCTTTTTGCTCATAACCATTTTATTTTTAACTTAACTTTTATTAAATTTAATTTTATCGAAAAAATATTTTATTTCAATAAGCAAATAATTCTACATTTGATTTTTCAACAATATTGTGAAAGATGGAAAAAGCAAAAAGATAGAAATTAGATGATTTGAAATTTCAGGAAATTTTTTCATTCAATAATAATTCAGCAAAAATGCTTTTATTTCTATTTAATTTTAATTTATCAATTCATTTCATACCTTTTTTTCCATCGCAAATTTATCGAATTAAGATGATATCATAGAAGAGAATTTTAGTATTTCTGCAAAAATTACTTTTGAAAAATGATGAATGAAAAGAATATTTCGTCTTCGTTTGTGACAAAATTTAAGTAGACAATATTCAGAAAAGCGTGAAATTGCAATTTTCTAAATTAAAATGAAATTTGAACAGTTTTTTTTAAACAAAAAGAAGAATGGATGAAAAAGAAGATAATATAAATTAGTATGATATATGCTCTTATATCATTCAACCAACCAAACTTACATTATCCAATCAAATAAAGAAAGGTTTTTTAATTTTAATCGATTTCATCTGTAAATAAAACCAAAATCACTTCATCTTATCATTTCTTAATCACTAATTTATAATTTATCATTTGTGAAATCTATCGGTTTCTTTTATCATTATTCGTCTATTTATTCATTTCTAAGATAAATAAGAAATTTTGCTGAAAGTTTTTGATTGCATTGAAACTTACTATTCTTATCACATCAAAGATGTAAATAGAAAAAAGCGATAGTGATTAATTTTACAAAAAATGAAATTTAAAATGACCAGTAGAAAATGGCGTAGAAATGTTTCAGAAATAATTTTTCTTATCAACCTCTTTGCGTCCCTATTAGCTGGCATTAATTAGTTTTCGGTAAATTAAAGAGGAAAATTAATTTGCAAACATTTCATTTATTTCTGTTCTTTTCGTCTCAATTATTTCACTACTTTAAATGACAGCCATATTTTTCGCTTTACTGAATAATTTCTTGCAAAAAGCTTTTCCCTTAAAATATTTCCAAAAATTTAATAACATATTATTTTATCAAATTTAATCAGATTCAGATGCATAGTGGTGGAAGCAGTAATTTCATCATCATCAGTAAGCAATTACAACAGTAATAATAATTGTGAAATTAACAAAATCGCTCTCTTCAAAAAGATTACTATCACAGATAGGTATGCTATCATTATATATATCAACTTAAGATCAATTATAATTAAATCCTTTTTCAGCTTACTATATTATGAATGCCTTATGAATTATTACTACTTCGACTGCTCAATATCAGCAATACATTTTTAGATATTAAAAAAATATCACAATAAGTTTTTAGAATTTCAACTTTCTTTCTGTTCAATCAATTTCCCGTCAAAATAAATAACTGCTAAAGTCTGAATAAATATCAAAAATGAAATGAACAGCAATGAAAATAAAATTTAAAACGACAGCTGCAAACTAGCTAATGATAGTTATAGCAACAGTGAGCGGTTGATTAGCAAACAATTTCTATGTTTAGCATTGCCTTTTGAAAAAGCTTTTAAAAAGTGAAAAATCTGTCAACATGATCACAATAAATTTCAATTGAAAATTTTTTAGGGCACAGAAAAGTTTATAGTAGTAATCCGTGATCCGATCACTTCTACAGATTTCGACTGCTAAAATGCTGAAGTTTATTGTTTCCTGAGTACAAATCCGTCATACTTTGACAATACTTTTCTTTTAATATTTGCTGATATTTTTCAATCAAATTTTTTAAAATAGATTTTAGTGAAAACTGTAGAAGTTATACTGTAAGTTATACTGTAACATGTCACATCCAGTTTTTATACTACATTGGAATGTATTAAGATCAATGAATGCAAATGATGTCTATTTCAAAATCTTAAAAATTTATTCCTTAGCTAGCGATTCCTTCCTACATACATATATGCACACAACATACACATACGCACACATTATTCGCTAATTATTCGTTCATCTTTTCATCTAACTAGGCAAGGTTATTCTACTCATGATTTAAGTTAATTGCTTTCCAAATCATTAGCCAATTTATTCTTACCTGTTTGAGATACACTCACAAACGAAATGACTTTCTTTCATTTCGTTTCTACAATCTGAGGTGTATCTTACAGCGTACGTAATAATCGCTAAGACAGATGGATATTCGCTTACGTTATCATTTCATCTACGCAAAATTATAATTACTCTATGATGAAAATTAAAACTATTAATTTTATGAATTTGGAAGGATTAAAAGTGTCACTTAGATTTTTCTATTAAATTCATTTAAAAAAATAACGAAAAAAATGGAAAGAAATTATAAGAATTGGATTCAATTAAAAGATCTACGAGAAAATTTTTACAATTAGCTAAAATTTAAGCCTTATTTCCAGGCTTTTGCATTTCTTTTGTTTGTTTACAATAAGGTAAGGTCTTTTTCTCGCCGACTTCATAATGATAGATCCATTCTAATTGCATTTGCAAACTAAACTCATGTGCATGGATTAAAAATTTGCAAAATAAATTTATGTTCAAAGACTAAAATTTTGCAAAATAAACTTATTTGGAAAGACTAAAATTTATCGACATTTGTAAAACTGTGTTACGTAACCGTATTATTATTACGTGAATTACCACTAACCGTAACCGTTTCAGATAACTATTTTAGCATGTGGCAATGTCATGGATGGAAAAATGGTAGGTGTAATTGATATATAGCATTTTATTAAAACGAATTGCTATGTTAGTTACATTATTATTGAACTTTTCTTTACTCAAAAATCAAAAAAAGGTGGACAATTACAGTGAAATCATTTGCATAACCTTTGACATAATTTGTTTTATATTGTTATTCATTTATATAAATCATTAATTGCATGCCAATTCAAGTTTAAATCAAATAGCTATTTGATATTTATTTATGACTGTTATTATTGAAGCAAATATTGCTGATTTAATAAGTACAATCATGCAGAAATAGATGGCTATTTGTTTCACATAGAAACAAATTAAATTTAAATTATCCTATACTACTTCATCATTTAAATAGCTTTTATTACAAGTTCCATAACTTAATATATCTCTCATCGAGCTAAACCTTCCAGTTATAACTAATCATAACATACACACACATATATATACATACATGGATGCATGCATGCACCATGCATACACGCATACTTTTCTCCCGTGCAAATATAATTATTGTTACACGTTATCATTTCATATTTTTGAAAGTAATTGATAGTTAAATGGACGAGCAGATTGATTATGCTGAAAAATTGAACGATGGAAAAAGAACAAAAAGTGTCAACAAAAGCGGAGATGACAAATACGCCAAAGCAATCCTTTATCGTTTTGTAAACCGATTATAACTGGTTCTGTTAATATTGTAAAAATTGAACATTGAAGTAAAATATTGATCGTATCATCTTTTCATTTTTTTTGCTTCTATCCTTTCAGAATTTAATTTTCATTTTTTTCAATTAAGAAATAAAATTTTTTTCCAATTGTTAAATTTGGCTTCTTAATAATTAATTAATCTTGCTTAACTATAAAATTATCATTAAATTTTGTTTGCATAATTTTTAATTAAAATTCAAACTGATATTTGGCTATTGTTTTAATGAAGTTTTTCCATATTCCTTTTTTAATTAATGCATGAATTTAAAAAAGAAAAGTTTTAATGTATTAAAATTAACTGAAGAATGTTTCACATATTCTATATGAAAGGAATAGTGGCTGGCAATAATTTAATACAATAAAATCTATAAGGTATGCTATGATATATATATTAGATGGTATTTATATGTGTATTATAAATATTAAATCAAATTTCGAAATAAAAATATTCGTTGAATTTCTAACCATATGATATATATATATACTATTGAAGACATTTATTTCTTCTCTTTCAATTGTTGATTAAACAATTGACTGTTTTTCCATTCAAATCTCCATGGTTATGCCAATATGGCCTATCAAAAGCATAATGTATAAGTGGTTGGTTTGAAGCCATTTTTATCCTGTTAATAATGCCTATGATGGAGATTAGACGAGAAGATGACGCCGCTGCCGCCTACTGTTCCTTCCACATTGAAAATGAAAGCTATTAGAACTTCTTCTTCAAATAGCTTTCAGAAGCTCTTCTCAATTTTCTTTAGTGTATTTCTCATAATTTATTTATTCCTTCTCGTTGAATTCATTCAAATAATCTGTTTCGTTACAGTATTTTACATTAAATATTTAAGCTAAAATTAATCGATCCTATTGTTTATAATAGTAATTATCATTAGATATGATAATGATCTTAATTAAATGTTTCAATTTATTCAAATTTGATAAGAAATTCAATTTATTTTGAGCGTAAACGAAAATTGTTGCAATTTCAGCATATTATTTATCAATTCCAATTTCTGATATTGAAAATGATACGCGAATGATCATTGACATATATTTTATTATCTATGTGATAAGCACTGATAAAATAATTTAAATTAATGATAATAAATGAGTAGAATAGATATTGGCGAATGTTAGCCTTATCTATTAGACACGATGAACAATGGACAATGGACCCTTTGAGAAGTATTGAAAAATCAATTACTATTCTTGTCCTCTTTTTTTTCCGTTAATGACCACTATGAGTAAATCTTGTAATTCGCAACTTCTTACTTTAAGATATTGATTAATTAATTCTCAACTTTTTATTTTAAGATGCTGATCAATTATAAGTATAATTAAATAACATAATAATATTCAACAATGTGGAATGAATTAGATAAGTTTTAACAGGTATTGATTAATTATAAGTATAATTAAATAACAAATAATATTCAACAATGTTGGAACAATTAAGCAAGTTTTAGCAAATATTGGTCAATTATAAATATAATTAAATAACATAATAATATTCAACAATGTGGAAACAATTGGATAAGTTTTAAAAAGAGACAAAAGTAAATTACCACCATCATTTTCACATTCATCTAATTCATTCTATTGAAGAATTAAGTTTATGCAAATGATATAAAGCATTTTACGAAAATAAGCATTACTCTTATTTCCATCTAATTTTCATTCTCACATATTTGTATTTTTAAAATATGCTAAATACGAAGAAATGATAAAAACAAAATATAAGGAATTAATTTTTGTAGCTCTAATAATGATATTAATTTATTTGTTTATGATAAAAATTTAAGCATAATAAAAAATCATATAATTTTTAATGAGGCATTATTACAGCATAATGAAAATTATACTTCTCATTTTAAATACGAAAATTTTTCCCTTCAACAGAAAGCATTATGAAATTTCAAACAGCTGTATTTGAAAATTTTAATCGTATCAAATTTTTTGGAGTAAAGTTAAGAGAGTGAGAGATAGAAAATATGATTCATAAATATGTGTAAGCATATATATTTCGCAATTGCATCAAATACTTATGTGTTCATCAGTTTGGAAGTTTTTTAAAAGCAATAAGTCAAAGGTTAAATTGTTTCTTTTTTTCTTTTGTTTTGTTTTGCTTTGTTGTTGTTTAGAAATAATGTGGAAAATGTGGAATAAGCAACATGCAGTAAATTAATTTAATGTGATGTTTAACTAAACGATAATCTAATCAGTAATTCAATATATGCATGGAATTAATTTGATGATCGATTGAACTGATATATTGGTTTGTGTTATGTATCATCAGCATATTGCCACAATAAAGGTATGTAATATATGCTAAGTAATCAGATATCATTTTCTTCTTTGTAGAAATTTGTATATGATAGCACAAATAATATATCTTTTGTTTCAACATATTTATCAACCATCGAATATTTGCTAAAATCTTTTCGCAAATTTTCCTTCCATATCTCACTAACTTTAATGAATTAATAAAATTTATCACTATCACCGTTCTCGAATTGTTAGATTTGTTAAGTGTAACATATCGAGAATTGATCTCCTCTCCTTTTTATATCTCTATGCCAAAATTAATATACCAATTTCAGTGATCAATTTTTTCAAATATAATTTAGCATTAGTAACATTTATACCATTACTGCCAATTGTTTCCACATTTATTATTATTAATTATTATATTATTAATTATTATTATTACTATTATTATTATTATTATTATTATTATTATTATTATTCCCAATATTACAACTATATTAGAAAAAAACTATATCAATACGACTTTCATTAATGATAAGAAAGTGTAAGCGATCGACAGCTTATCTGAGAATTTTTCCGTTTCACATAATTTTATCATAATTTTCAATTGATTAATATTTCATTAATATTTATTAATAATACTATTGTTTTAATTTTAATTTTTATTTTTCCTTTAAAATCTCAACAAAATTATGAAATGGTTGAAATGAGAGATGAAAAAGCTGCAAAATCAATGCATCAATTATAAAAATTACGTAAAATCTTTATTTCAAAAATTGTACTTTCCAATGAAAATACCTCTTTTGTTGAAAGCCAAAAGACTTAAGCTTAGACTTAGGCTTTGGCTTTGGCTTTGACTTTAGCTTTGGCTTTGGCTTGACTTAGCAGCGCCCGTAACAACCAACTTCTCCTCTTTCTCTTTCTTTCTCTCTCTCTCTCTCTTCCTTCTCCTTTTCCTCTAGCCAATTATTAAGATTTTGAGAAAAAGAAGTGCTTGATTTGTTTTCCTTCTTTTCGTTACATTATTCGTTAACATACACACATGCACATACACACACATACACACACACACATACACACACACACATACACATATACAGACAGATAGAAAAAATAGTCATCAATTTATTGAAATTCACTTACCATAATTTTGCTTCTTCACGAAAATTTCCAGTCTTTTTTGATTGAATTCAATCAATAACTTTTACTTACTTTCATTTTCATATATTATTTTTCTATTAGTAAGTCAATTAAGGCTATCAAGTCGATTACTAATATTAATAAGTTAAATTATCAGATAAATTAAATAAATTGATAAGTGTGAAATTAATAAGTTCGATATTTCTGATATGTTTGAAATTAATCAGTTTGACATTTTTTATTAATTTGAAGTTACTAAATTTGATATTTCTGGTAAGTTTAAAATTAATAAGTTTGATAAGCTTGAAGTTAATCAATGTGATATTTTTGATTAGTTGGAAATTAATAAATTTGATATTTTTGATAAGCATGAAGTTACTAAGTTTGATATTTTTGATTAGTTTAAAGTTGCTAAGTTTGATAAGTTAAATTAAGCAGCACAATATTATTAGCAATTTAGAAGAGAGAAGTTATCCTTTATTAGCAATTTCATTCAAATCCTTCATATTATTAATATAGTCAATTTTTTTTAGACAAAACATTTCAATCATTCTAATTTGAATAAAATATCAAACTTTTGGCACATTAAATTATTCGTTAAAATTTTTTGAAAAGCTTTGCCAATTTTTGTTTGTTTTATTTTTGATGTTGAAATTTTTCTTTTTTTCTTTTTGAAATGATAAAATATTAAATGGAAAATATTTTTTGATAATATTTTCTTCTAATTAAAATATAAAATATATTTTTTAAATGCTTCATTAATTTCATAACAGATATAAAATGTGCGTCACTTCACAAAAACCTATTTCATTTATCGTTTTGTTAAATAATATATATTATTAAAAAAAAGATAAAGTAACCAAAAAGAGAGAGAGAGAGAGAGAGGGAGAGAGAGAAAGAGAAATGTAATTATCTCTAAAAAAAATGAATTGTTTCAATAATTTTTCTATTTTCCTTTTGTCCTCTAAATTTTTTTTATTTTCTACGCTAAACAACCAATTATTATGATTAGTTTTAGGCATGAATCATAGCAAAATAATTATTTCAAATTAATTAGTAAAATATTGCAAATTATTACTATGCCTCTTTTTTTTCCTTTTTCATCATTTAAATGATAATTTCTATCCATTTATTGATTTCAGTTATCTTTTTACAACACTGAAAATGAAATAGCATTGTAAAACTATTTTAATTAACTATTTTCTTTATCCATTTTAATTGTATTATTTTAAAATATAATTTCTATCCTGTTATTGATTTCAAATTATCTTTTTACAACATTAAAAATGAGATAGCATAGTAAAACTATTTTAATTAACTATTATTTTCTTTATCCATTTTAATTGTATTATTTCAAATATAATTTCTATCCATTCATTGATTTCAAATTTTCTTTTTACAACACTAAAAATGAAATAGCATAGTAAAACTATTTTAGTTAACTATTTTCTTTATCCGTTTGAAAATATAATTAATAAAAAATTTGTTATGTCTTCAAAATTTAATAAATAATTTTGTTTTGTCTTCAAAATCTAATAAAATTTTTCAATGATAAACAAAACAATTTAAATATTTTAATACTAAAAATAAATGAATCATCGCTTACCACACTTACCAGACTTTCTTCCTAAACGATAGTTATTTTCGTTTTTTTGAAAAAAATGAATACAAGAAAATATTATAGCTTTTAAATTTTGTTAACCAAAATGCTTCTCAAACACTTTTCTTCCTTTCTCATATTTTTTATTGTTCTTTTTTGCAAACTTATCATATTCCTTTGATAAAGTTTGATAAAATGATAATTTGTTGATAAATTAGATATATTTCAGTTTGATAAAGTGATAAAAAAGCTTGGTAAAGTGATAATTTGTTAATGAATGAGAAATATTTCAGTTTGATAAAGTGATAATTTGTTGATAAATTGAAATATTTCAGTTTGATAAAGTGATAATTCGCTGATAAATTAGAAGGAAGCATATTAAAAGCATTTGAAAAATATTTCAAAATAAACACAAATTCAATTTCTTAAAATAAAATGATTTTCAATGTTTTAAAAAGCATTCATTTTTTTCTTTTCCTACATTGTTGTTGTTGTTGTTGTTGTTGTCGTCGTCGTCGTTTCATTTAATTTAATGTTATGTATGAAAGATATGAGAATATTTTCAAATGAAAAGAAGAAATTTCAACAACAAAAAAAAATAAAAAAAAATTATTGGATCAGAAATGATGTAAAGTGCAAGAGAAGGAAGATGAGATTTAAAATTTAAATTGAAATTTTCGTAATTTTCAATTATAATATAGAATTTCGAATTTTGAATATAATTATAGCTATGAAAATTGTAATTATGATGAAATAAAATTAAGTATGATGCCATTTTTAGCTTATTTTATGGTATATATTAATTGGTAATAATGTAAAAGCAAAATGTTATTCAAAATTTAAATTGAATATTTCGTAATTTTCAAATATAATATGGAATTTCGAATTTCGAATATAATTCATAATGCCATCATTTTACTTTATGGTATATATTAATTGATACATAATGTAAATGAAAATCATAAATTTGATTATTAATATAATAAAAATAAAAAGAAAAAGAAAATAAAAACAATGAAGGTAATTAGCTTAGAAAATAATTTACTAACTTTCGTTCGTTTTTTTTATTTTTAAAATTCCTTTCTTACTAAAATAAAAAATATAATCAAAAATATAAATTTTGCTTTACTTTAATTAATTTTCATTGTCTTTTTTCTCTCTAAAAAAAGATTGTATGAAATAATTTAGGAAATAATTTAAAACAATGATTTATTATTTTTAAAATTCTTTTTAATTAATACAATTATTCCAATTTAATTCATATAAATTCCTTTTATTATTAGTTAAATTAATACAAATATTTTAATTGGTTTTAAAAAGAAGAAATTATATGAAATTGATTATTTAACAAATTCTTATTGATATTATTATTTGTTTAAAGTATTTAATACTATTTTCCCCTACTTTTTCTCTATGATTCATTAAAGTAAAAAAAAATTAAATCCATTTTTTTCGTTTCATTAATTACATATGCCACTATTGTGCAATTTTTCATATTCAGCAAATCTTATCAATCATTATGTGAAATAATTTGATATTTGATATTCGAAGAGATCATTTTCATCCTTAATTTCCATTCAAATTTAATTTCCATTTATATATAAATTTCAAGCCATCATTTTAAATCATTTTATCAAAAGACGAGCAAAACTTTTTCATTCTTTGTAATACAATAATTCAAATAGCATTAGTAGCATATATTATAAAATCATATAATTATTATAGATATTAATTGTTTAGTTAATTGGTACCTTTTATTCTTCTCATTTCATAATATATTCCTTATCATGATATCTGTCATTTATAATATATTCGGGATCAAGATAGCAATTATAATCGGAATTTTTGTAAATGATATATGAAAATTTCGTAATAATAACATTAAAAATTTCTTCTAAAATTTTAACAAATTTAGTTTATAGAATTAAACAATTTAATCTTTTAATATCTTAAAATTAAAATGAAATAAATTTTAACAAAATTTCTTGACAATATGCTAATCAATAAGAATAACAATTATGTAAGCAACGAATTCATATGATAAAAAACTAACAAAAATTTTGATGACTTTATTTCAAAATGTTTGTAAAGAATGAAAAAAAAGAAGTACATTGGGATGAATAAGAGTTTAAATAGTTTGAAAAGAAATGGAAGATTATTTCGATTTTCCGGATACTGCCATCCAGAAAGTGCATGCAATAGATGAAAATGTTTACAGCGATAGGGAGGAAAGATGCTATCATTTCATCTGATCATTTTCTTCACTAAATTTGATTATATTTATTAGACAAAATGAATGAATTAAAATTAAAACAAAAGCATAAAGCATATTATCCGATATTTACCATTACTTATTGATTATATACTGCAAATAATTCTATCTTACATTAAATTTCAATTTAAATGTAAGTAGTAATAGTAGTAGTAGTATTATGAGTAGTTGTAGAAATGAAATTGACGATGGCTTCATTATTCGCATTATTTGCATAGAGAAGGAAAAAGATAAGTGAAGTAGAAACGGAACACAAATCTGGCCCATCTCTATGGATGATTGGGAATAGTTGAAAATTGCTTACTTAATAGTTGGTTATGTACCCGGTAGCTGTCAAACAGATATTTCAATCTAATTCACCATCAGTTCTTCCTTCTCTTTTCTTCTCCTCTTACTTTTTACCATTATTTGAGTAAAATTCGTCAAAATCTAACTTCTTTTCTTTATCACTCTTATTTCGTTAAAATTTTCTCTTTTGTTTTTTGTTATTTGTAATTTTTCATATCCAATTTTACCTTAATTTCCATTAATTAATTTTTACCTTCCATTAATTCCTTTATTCAATTTTTCATTTTATTTTTTAATTTAATTAATTAATTCATCGTATTCAAATAGCTTTAACTTCAATTTTATTAATTCTCGCAAGTTCAACTAATAAAGGCCTTTCTGAAAAAGATTCTCTTAAATTCTTCTTCAAACTTATTTTAAATTTCTAGAGAAGGCTTTACTTTAGCTCCTTTTATTAATTGCTTTAGGTGAGCTTCGAACATTCTCTGTGATAGCTCAAATTCGTATTATTAATTATTAAATTAAAAGTTTAAACTCTTCAATCTTTTTTTCTTATCTTTTTCCACTCTTCATTTATTATTAACGTCATAAAATGATATGTTCAAATAATTTAGAAATTTACAAGCTCTTCAGTATTGTACCACTGGAATTAGTCGCAAGCAATATTTTTTAAACCTTCATTTTAATCCCATCCATTTTACATATTACCACAATATTTGATTAATTGTTTGCAAATGATAATTCTTCTACTTAATACCTGATTATTACATCAGGAATATTTTATCTATTCAAATTTTACATTTACTTTATTGTTATTTATTTAATGTGGTGAGCTAAGGTATGAGTAATTATTGTGGCATTAAATAGCTCTATAATCTTATCAGATAATTATGCATTTCAAAAAATTGATATATTATACTTGAAAAAAAAATATTCGCAAAATTTTGTTGCTATTCCATATTTGTCCCACGTTAACAATCCAATTCTATGATATATCTAAGATCTTTTTTTTGTATAATATATATATTTCGTCAACGTGAAATATTAATCACTTTTATAGTATATCACTTTTATAATAATTATTAATCACTTTTATAATAATTAATCAGCTTTAAAATGATTTCAACGATCTTTTAAGTGATACGATATAATAATACAAATGATATCAACAAGTGATCTTTCTTTTTTTTTATTGCTTAGAAGAATGAATTACTCGCAAAATATTTTCGACACTTTTCATCAACGATGAATTTAGTTAAAAAAGGAAAAGAATGGACGATACAGGAAATTTATCAACTAATTAAGAGAACAATAAAACAATGTAATATAATGTAAATATTTCTTCAACGCTTCGATACAATGTAATTATTTCTTCATCGTTTCTTTTGTTTTAAAATAACATTAAAATATTTTGATAAAGTAGGAGTGAAAAAGAATGAAAGAAAAAAGTTCGAAGAATGAATGATACATTTTGATTTATTAAATTTGAAATGAAAATAGGAATTGATATAGGAATCGAAAGAATTATATTATTATGAATTAAATAAAAATTAAAAGTTCTGATAAGAATGGTTTCAAAAAAAAAATTATTAAAAATTTAATTTAATTTTAAAATAATTAATAACTTGTAAGTTTAAACTATTTATTAATAATTTAATTTATTTATAATCTAATTTGAATTATAATTATTTTATTTGTTTATAATTAAGTTTGAATTAT
>CAKAEH010001251.1:0-96426 GCA_916381525.1 Cercopithifilaria johnstoni
CTAAAGGGAGTAAGCCAGGAAAATCTAAGCCAAGTGATGCGAAGAAGAATACTACTTTCGAAGTCAAGTCAAAAGAAAATGATATGGGAAAAACGAAGGCATCCGATAAAGTTGGAATAAAAACTCCGTATTATATTTATTAATTATATTTATAGATTCATCTATAGAGAAAAAAACAGACATTCTGATGTTGAATTGTGACATAAGGAAGAAATTTAGCAATCTTAAATTTTGTAATATTTCATCAAATGGTATTGATAGTTTTCATAGTAATAAAATTTGATGTAATGCGAAGATTTAATTATGTCTATAAAGTGGACATCTAAATAAAAATGGCAAATTTAGTAATGAAAATAACATATCATCAGAAATGATATTGAATAGAAAAAGGCATCTGTTTTTTAAGGCAACCATCGACGGATACAATATCGGAACAAACCATTTCACCTTATGATACAGCTGATTTGGTGCATGCTAATGAAAAATCGCTCGCACAAGTTTTTGGCTCCTCAATGTGAATTTTTTATGAATTCGTCCTTGCTAATTATTTTGTTTTTTTTCTTTTTTAAAATCTTAAATTTTTTGATTATTTAAATTTCTTATGAAATATTGGAAATATAAGAGAATAAAGCATTGCTAATATACCGTAGCTATTCTAACATTTATTGATTGGAATCTTTTTTTTCGTTTTTGACAAAATTTGATTTGTTTAATTGAAAAGAAAATAATAATTAAATTATAGCCAAGCACCTTTGATAACCGCTGCAGATATCAATCGTATGAATCGTGAACGAGGCTTAGAAATTGTTGCAATGGCTGGTCGATATGAAGCATTGGTGGTAAGTTTGTTGACATTGATGTTAGATTATTTAATTTTTCATACTTTTTTACAGTAATACTTAAAATGAAAAAAATTTTGCCATACACCTGAATTATGTTTAATTTAATGAGATTAAATTACATCTTCATTTTATCTGGTTATACGATAGGTTAATATTTATTGATAAGGATTAAATTAATTTCTTACCTATAGGATTTTTTTTATAGGCTTTTCTAAAATTCTTTTGCTTCCTAATTTGCAGGATAGTGCTTCACGTTCACCAGCTGCAAATATGGAGCGTAATAAAATTTGGCGCAAAATTACGGAGGAAATCAATAAAAAATACTCTCATTTGAATACGCTAACATTCGAGCAATGCAAAAAATTATGTAAATATTACAAGCGCAAAGATCCGACCAATTATGGACTTGCATTTCATGCTATGCATTCCGATTTAATACCAAGTACATATAAGGAACAACAACATCAGCAAGCTGCAGCTGCAATCGCAGCAGCTGGTAATGCGACAGCTTATGTAACTACAAATGGACAAATTGATGAACCGATCGATGTCGATGAGCTACTAGAAGCAAATGATGTAGTGGATGGTATTTGTTATGATGCAAGTAAGTTCTCTTGATCTTAATAGAAACGATTTTGCAGTTATATTTCTCGGCAACCATTATCGAATATTCAGTTGAAATATTCAGTTCAGTTGAATATTCAGTTGAAATTAAGATTGAAAGAAGCTATATGAATGATTCTGGTAAAAAATCTCGTAGATATTACAGTAGCCTAGTAAATTCTACAATAATTTTATCAAATACGATAAAAAAAGATCTTCTGAAATAAGATTTTAATTATCGGATATTTCCGACATGGATGATTTTTATTATTAATTATTTGAGCGGTATCTTTAGATACGTTAAAAATGAAGCAAGGCGAGGAGATTACTCCTTTGTCGATGGAAGATGTTGTACGAGAAGATGATAAACCATCAAAAGATCTCTTGCAGTTTCTTGCACAATGGTTAATTTTTATTTCATTTTTGATTTTAATTTAAAATAATTTTTCTTTCCTTTTTTCCTCTCTTTCTTTACCCCTCTTTCTCTTTCTCATTCTTTCGTTCTATATAATATCAAATTTTAGTTCGTTCTCCATTAACTCAAGTTCACATAAAGAGAGTGTTAAAATGTCGCCGAGTGCGAGACCCATTTTTTTTGAAGAAACTTAATAGGAGAAACATAATTTTCATTAAATTAACAGAAATTAATGATTGCTAGGATGGAGTAATTTTTCAGCTCAGCATCTTCATCGGCCAGCTCAACTGATGGCTTAGTATTACCTGGACAACAAGCTGCTTCAGCTGTTGCTGCTGCAGCGGTCATTGCAAATCAGCAAAAGAAGGAACGTGGACAGTATGTTTGTAAATTGGCTGAAACATTCAACGGCGTCTTTGATAGCCATTCAAGGTGTGCCATTCTTTTTAGATTATATTTTACTCATTGTCTATCTTATTTTTTTATAATTTAACTTCTTGCACATTAATTAAGCTTTTTTTTTTCTTTTGCTTTCTATTGTTAATTTTTCTCAATTCTTTAACTCATTTAGATATTTTATTCAAATATTTTTTAAGCTTATTCCTCTCAAAAAGAGAAGTTTGTTTTCTTTTCATTCCTTTAGATAATTTTTGTTAATTGTAATTTTTTTCAGACTTTCTTTTTTTGACGCCTTTCTCTTTTTTTAATTTTTTAAAAATAATGCGAATGATAATTTTCTTTAAGTTAAACAATTTAAATAAAATAAATCTAACCATTCATTCTATGAGTAAGTTCGCATGGCAGTATTTCAACTAAATAGATCTTTTATATATTTGTTTCTTTAACATTTATTCAATGTGTTTTTGATTTGAAATTATTTGATGAATGTTGTTTTCTTTCGATGATAATAATTTGCTATTATTATTTAAGGTTATATCATATTAATGCTGAACGTAATCAAGTTTGGAAACAAATCACAGATTCAACCAATGAAAAGTATGGATCCGAACTGGGTGATTTAACTATAGAGCAAACTAAGAAACTTTATGCAAATTATAGGCGGAAATCTCAATTGCTTTCTTTTACTAACAATGGTAGTGGTACGTGTGGTACGTCACGATCCGATGCGGGTAGCGTTAATGGAGCTGCTTCGGCTGAGTAAGTGATAATTAAAAAAAAGCAAATCGTGGAGGAGTAAGTTCCTCTTCCTGTTAGTTCTAATTTCTTCAAAAAGAGGAAGTAGGAGTGCAAGGTAGAATTAAAATGTGAAAAGAAAAATTATCCGAATAATTAGGTTACCATAGATCGGTGGCATGACGTACTACGAAATGCGCATTGTGTGATGATCCGGATCTTGCCATGATGGCATGATGTACTACGGAATACGTTGCCCCGGCTGACCCGGATCTGAGGCGTCACACCGCCTGACTCGGGTCTAATAGGCGTTGTACCGGCTGACCTCCTGATTGAATGCCATGGTGGCATGATGTGCTATGGGATGCGTATATAATGGCTTTATTAGACATAGCAAGTAAAATGGATTTATGATTGTTTTTCACCTGTTGTAGTCTGGATTCGGATGCATCATCGAGTAATTCTGATTTGCTAACACGTTTGATAACTCCGGTGTCAAATGGAACAGGTGCTACCACTGGTACTTCTCAAATAAGGACTGGTTCACCAACACTTTTACCTCGATTAACATCAAGGGATCGGAAGTCTAATATCGATTTAAAAAATGGTTAATTTTCGTATCTTAAGAGCGGGATTTTAAAAGTATTTTTTCAAAATACACAGTAGCTGAAGGTGCTACGTTTCAAGCTAAAAAATTAGAATTATATTACTGCATTTATCAGCAACTAACGGTTGCTGTCGAAAAATAATTCTAAGATGTTGCAAGTAGAAATTAATATTCTGACTTTCTTGACCCCAAGTATGCTCCTGTCGATACTGAAGGATAGGGCAATTCTTTGTGACTGTATGATCCAACATAGCTGAAGCAATGATATTTCAGTAATTTTTCCTTTTCTTTAAATAATCTTTTTCATTCGCCTTTGCAATGTCTGAATAATACAATAATATAATGTGAATTACCCTTTTAAGGGTTCGTTAATCATGCTGGTAACGTTGGTCAGCGTATTTCGGCGAATCCTGGTCTATCATCGGTGGAATTGTTGGCCATTATTGCTGATCGTGATGCTGAAATTAAACAGTTGAAAAATGAACTCTTACAGGTAACGACTAACTGCTGATTGAGTAAAGGTTAAATGGCTTATCACCTTTTAAAATTGTACATTTGACCTATCAAACCTTTAGAGTTATAATTGGAATTGCTATAATTGGCTATCTCTTAATCTTATCCATTTAAATCTGCAGACATTTTAATGAAATTTCTATCCATTTCCTACATTTCTTTGTTCGATGTTTTTATAATGATAGGTTAATGTTTGCATGA
Organism: Cercopithifilaria johnstoni; assembly: GCA_916381525.1. Taxonomy (NCBI): domain Eukaryota; kingdom Metazoa; phylum Nematoda; class Chromadorea; order Rhabditida; family Onchocercidae; genus Cercopithifilaria; species Cercopithifilaria johnstoni. The sequence goes on from CAKAEH010001251.1 coordinate 4,316, forward strand.
AACAAATGCAATAATTGAATAGATGAATTGTTGTGAGGATGGAAGCAAAGTAGCATAGAAACTCATTTAACTAATGCATCTGAAATTGAAATCATTTAAACCGCTTTAAATTATTCAAAAATTATTTCAGAAATCAGTGGAACATCAGCTTCAAATATCACGTGTTTTGGAAAAAGTGTCGGATCTAGTGAAGACTGCGGTAAATACCAATGTACAACGGGAAATAATGTCAGCAATGTCTGGAATAGCTGGTTTCAGTGGTTATCATGATAACGGTTATTGTGATAAAAGTTACGAGGATGATGGCGATTTGTAATAATAAATTTGCTACTATCTTACATAACTGACATTTTATCTTATTTTCATTATTTTTTTAAAGCATAAATCTACAAATCCATTATATATGATGAGTTCGATGTTAGATGTTATTCACTCTTCAAGTACTATGTAGTAAAATCTTATCCGTAACCTTTTTTGCTGTTTATTATAAGAAAATTTGTTGAGAAAAGGCATGTTAAAGCTTTTTTTTTATTTTATTTGTTTTGAGGAAATTTCTTAATTGGTTATGTGAATGATTTTCTTTTCATTTTTATTTGTTATCTAGTTTTTTATTACCATTTGTCTAATTTTAATGAATTAAGTTTTCAAATAACTTTTCTTTTTCCTTCCAATTGATCCTAATAATAATAATAATATTGAAAATAGCTGAAGGTTCAGGAATTTCTTTAGTAGGTGCCCAGTAGATGAAATACTTGATAGATTTCTAGGGTCAGTTAACTGAGAAAATTTTCATTTCTTACACTACGACATCCATATTCATAATTTATTCACTTCCATAGATTACTGTGCTTTTTTTCTTTGTCCAATTCTTTGTTTACTAAAAAGTTGCGGTGTTAATTTATCAGTTTGATAGAGGGTGGTATCACTTTGTATCCCTTCAGTTTCCATTTCTTATCGTTATTTGTTATCTGTTACTTTTCAAGAGCTCATTGTCCCACTTATTCTTGCCTCATTTACTTTACTTCACTATTTATCTTTGATGTTTCGTTTACTTATCATTTTTACTTTGTAATTGATTTTCATTTCACATTTCTTTTATTGTTTCTCGTTAAATTTAGACACTTCCGGTATTCCAGGTTGTGTGGCTTCGAGTATGATTCGGTTGACAGGAATCGGTTTTTTTTTCGGTTTTTTTGAATTTTTTCTTTTTATTCATTTATATCTCATATACTTTTTAATATTGTCGTAGATGTTATGTGATGTTCATATGTGTATTATATAGTGTTATATCCTTTTAACATGTCTTGTTTTAATTAAATTGGTAATAAGTTTGGCTTCTTCAAAGTTTTGATATTTACTTTTGAAGTTGAAATTGAAAGCAGATTAAATGATTTCATTTTAAGCTTTCAGTAACCGCAGTAATTTAGTATTTGGCAGTCACTGACTTACAAGGTTACAATTCATGATATTATTGCTATTCAGATTAAAATATCTGTGCATGGATGGTACATGTTTACTATTACGTAAAGAGAAACGTAGAATACGCAACTACGTTTAGTATTCCTTGCTTTAGGTATTTCATTTCAAATGGAAAATATGGTACCTATTATTTAATTGTGAGAGATCGTTTTGACTAGAAATAAGGATTTAAATGAATAGTGAATAAAAGTGAAAGTTTCCTAAGTTCAAGTTTTAATATAGAAAAATTGCATGAAGTTGTAAACGGAGGTGATAACTGCAACCGTTCCTAACTCTATGAAATTGGAGAAGTTCAAATTGCAGATCATTCGTTATTTCTGATGTTATAGTTGTTTTAATGTTGTTAGAAGACACTTCAATTTACTAATTTATGCACTAACAGTCACTCATCAGTTTCTTTTTCATCAATCTTCATTGTGTCCTAACATCTATTACCGATTGAGCTAAAAAAAAGTGAAATACAAACTAAAAGATACTTAAAGATTATTCTGTACATTAATATTAACATTAGGATACACCTATCCTATATCTGTTTTGATCTAAATGCAAATGAACTTGGCACGTTTGCGCGTAAAAATTGCAAGTATCGATATCTCATACAATCAATAAAGCGATATAAAATTAGTGGGATTATGTTGGATTACAACAATTTCTATTGCTACTTCGGAATCTGTTTCCTTTTCCGAAGTTAAGAGCTGATTTCTGACCATATTGTCCGTATATTGAGATAGTATTGGAAATTACAGTGTGATTTATCGGCTTTGCTTTATATTCAACAGTATAATTAATGTGTGCAAAAAACAAATCGTGTTGAAGTTGTCAATTAGCTTGTGAATTGGACATTATCGGATGTATATTTAATATGGAACATTAATATGGAACAGTGCTAATATAAGAGATTTGATTACCTTCAAAAATAAATTTCAACAACTTCATAACATCAACAAATCTAGCACACAGCGCATCTCTTATATTGAATTCAAACTAGCTTTTTAATCTTCAAATTTATCAACAAACTACCGGATTTCAACATTCACACATTTAAGTCCCATCAAAGGGAGATATTAACTAAAATTCTTCGTGCTACGGTGGTAATAGGAATGATTTTCCCCTTTGCAAGCATGCGAATAATGTTATTTCAGGGAAGAGTCATTTTACGCAAACTCTTCGAAGTTTAAACATGTTCTGTTGATAATTTATTACTTTACAAATAAACACGAATTTGCTATATTTGACTTGAAATTGTTATTTTCCGAATTGGCATCGTTTTACGGAAAATGATTAATTTATGTTTCTTGTCATCTTTCCCGCACAATTATATCATTTCAATGGATAGTGGAATACAGTAATTTAAAATGTTTTGTAGAGGAAATTAATGTTTACAGTTAGAACATGCAAAATGCTGCAAATTATTAAAGCAGTTAAATCTTTTTTAGTAAATGTATTGGTGAAATGTTTTTTTGAATATTTCAAGATTCGAATTTTGCCGGATATGAAAGAATAAAATATTTCAAATTATTAAGACCTGAGCCTTCCAAGGCATCTTTTGAAGACGAATAGTTTAAATAGGATTTTTCTCTGTCATCGTATCAGCAATTTAACATAGTGAACATTGGGTAGCATGTACTATTATCGAGATCATTTCTGATTCAGAAGTCATGCTGAAAATATTGCTTTTTTAGTATGTAAATAACCAAGAAAAGGTCATTTCTTGAATTAGAGCATAATTATTGCTTATCACTAAGATTCGTTTTTTTTTTTCAATTAGATTGCAATAATTAGCATGAGTATACAATTGCAATAATTAGCAGGTGTCCAACTGCACTAATCAACAAAGGTCATCAGCTATTTGCGATTCAAATTTCAACTATCAAAAATTTTCGTTTCCATCTTCAAATACTTCAGCTATGGTTTTTGCAAGTTGGGTTGGTCATTCAGTGCGATGTGTATCATATACGCCAGATAATTTTAGGTAGGCTTATTAATAAAAGTCTTATTTAAGTCAGAAGTGGGATTTAATTCAAGAGCCAAGTGACCTCAGCTGAAGTATCACTCTCGCATATTTGATATATTTCTGGAAATATATCACACCAAGTTTCCTTCCTATCACTTCCGGTGGTGATATCACCATCATGAAGGTTCCAAGTTAACTTTCATCGACAACCATTCCCCCCTTGGGCAAATCTTAGATATTAAACGCTCCTTCGAGCTTACAGAAATGCTTAGGGCTCGTGATTAAATGCGCTATACTAATGGCAGATACACTGCCACAATGTAGAAAGAGAGGGAGACAGAAAGAGAATGAGAGGTAGTCGTGACAGCTGCAGAAGAGTGATTTGGGAAGATAGTGAGGTGTGAGTGGAACTGCTTTCTTGGTTACATACATTGAGCACGAGCACCTTCTCTTTGAGCTGTAATGTTCGAAGCGTAGATTCCTTCTAATTTTACTGAAATATTTAAGCACAGTTCTTCAACGTATTTGATGACGCGACGCATCCCTGATGTTTTACGTAGTATTTCTTGATGCTACACGGAATTATGGGTAATTACAAGTCACGTCCACCATCTTCATGTGCAGGTTATATTGCATTCATTTATTTTGTATTAGACAGGAAGTTTACTAACTTTTAATAGATTTAAGATTTAAGGAGAAATTTTTCAATTTATCCAACAAAAAAATATTTGTTTAAAGAGTTTCGCATCAGAAAGTTAATTTTGTTTTGGTTTTTCCTTTCCATAGATGAACTGAAGAAAAAAATCAGTGAGGGATATGCCGTGGTACGATCAAGATTGAATGATGATATTAAACCACGATTTGATGCTTGGAATGTGCTACAGAATACATGCTTGTAAGTTCAGATAATTTCGAAAAGTTACTTTTATTCTTACTTTCTTAGATAAATTGAAAAAAATTTTTGTTTTAATATCTTTCCAGGGAGTGTACTCTTCTCAAAAATAACATGGTAAATAAGGAACAGCGATTAATCTTGTTAACAGTAGAAAATAATGAGTTTTTTTTAGTCAGGGTACACTGAAAACATTGGAAGAATCGTTGAAAGGTTCGAAAAGTTTAGATGAGCGTACCGAAGATCATCAGTTATCGTTGTTGCATCTCATTTGCGCTGGATATTCGGAAGAGGTGTCTCTAACCATTTGCCAAAAATCAGTTATAAGTGTTTTTCCTTATCTTTCTTAGTCTTTTTAAAATTTAAGTTCAAAAAATTTATTTTAGCAACCTGAAAAAGTTGCCATTCTTTTTGAAGCGTTTGGTGATGATGAGACGAGAAAGGAATTGCTGCTCAAACATCTTTCTAAAAATGGCTTTTCTGCTCTTCATTTCTCTGTCTACAAGGTAAGACATATTTGATATGTACTTTCTATTTTGAATATTATAATATTCTTTAAAATTTGTTATCCACATAATTAATTGATTATGTTATTGATCGATTTTTTACGAGTAATAAAATTCAAAATATTTTGTTTTGTGCGACAAGTGATTATCGTTCCACAATTTATTACAGATAAATAATTTTAAGTTGAAAGCATATCTGAGCTTGAATGTTACTTGTTTTCTTGCTTAGAAGAAATTATTCATACGTTATTTTCATGCTCTATGAGGTGTTTCTGAATCTTTCCATTCAAATTTCAACTTTAAAATACATCTTTAATAGTGAAGTTCATCATCGACCTTCCGTATTTAACTTTTACTATTATCATTACTCTAGGATGAAATAGAAACAGTAGAAAAGCTGCTAGCAACGGGAGCAGACGTTGATTTTGCGGGTCGGAATAAATTACCGCCGCTCCATTTGGCTGTAATGTGTGGTAACGCTGAGATGGTGGAAAAGCTGATTAACCGAGGCGCTTCGTTGCAAGTTGCTGACTTTGTAAATTTCACCCCACTTCATTGCGCTACATATTTTACTCACGAAAAGGTTTGAAATACTATTAAACAGCATACTATTGAGAATAAAAATAGGTTTTTATCTTACAAAATATTAGACCATAATTAAATCATCGTTTTTTTTTCTGGTAAATTGAGACTTTACAGATAGTACGCTTGCTGATGAAACGTGGAGCTGATCCAAATGCTTGTGGTGGAGTACGTGATCGACCATTGCATCTAGCTAGCAATAAAGGACAGATCAGTATTGTTTCCGCACTTCTGGAAGCAGATGCTGATCGTTTGTTTTTGATCTTTGTATTGATTTTGGAAATTTTAGACTGCACATAGGAAATAATGTCCTTATGTTTGATAGTATCACTAATTTCAACTATCTTACTGTTCAGGAATTCCAAGTATATATTTTAGTTTTATTCATCATTTGTTATTCATAATTATTGCTTCAAATTGCACTATTTTATAGCAACTCTGGCTGATGACGAAGGTAACACGTCACTACATTTTGCTGCAAAAACAGGTCACGTTGGAATCATCGATTTATTACTTCTAAAGATTGGTGCTGGACATCAGGAAGTACGCACTGTTCAAGAATCATGTGGTTTTTAATCAAGAAGAGTCATATCATGTTTGAAATCTCCATGTTTCTTTTCACTGATCTGCTTTTTATACTGACATCATACACAAATCCCTTTCTCTTCCACGAAATCTGGCTTGATATCCTCGAAATATGCCGACAAGAAGTTTCAAATCAATCAAAAAACAATCTGTCTGCTAGAGGGAACATCGAGGCCATCTAAACCTTGAACAGAATGGTGGCTAAATGATATATTCGGTTTAAATGTATTGCAGTAAATAATTAGACAGTTGTTATGGTTAGGATTACGATTCCTCTTAAATAAAAAGTAGTAAAAATCGCGAAAGTAATGAATGATCACAATTTTATGACTAATCACAAATTACTGTCAACCATTATACATTTAGACTTCAAATAACTCTTTAAATAATTTTCAGTTAGCTTTGAAAACCAATGTTTACGGCGATACACCACTTCATACAGCTTGTTATGCAGGACGTTTGGATGCCGTGAAACGATTGTTGGATTTTGCTGGATCGATTATCCTTAATATGGTAATTTTTTCGTTCGTGACTGTCAAAAAATTAAGAATTCATTTCGTTCTGTATATTTCTTGTCAGGGAAAAACGGTAAATAAATTTAATGTTTGATACAGGAAAATGTTTTCTCCGAAACACCTCTGCATGCAGCTTGTACAAATGGCAGGAATCTGGAATTGGTGGCTTTTTTGTTGAAACAACCCGGTGTAGACGCAAATTTTCAAGGACAGGACGGTCATACCGGTAGGTGTGCCCTTTTCCTAAAATTGTCTCTGCATAGCAGAAAATTTTTCCTTTTAGAAAAAATAAAAAGCTTTCTTTTGCAGCAAAATGTTTTTTCTCCTAGCATTCTACGCTGTTTGTGAGAATATTTTAACAGATTTTAAGAGTAACATCACACTAGTGATTTGATGAAAGCACATTTTATAGACTAATTTGTTTATGAATTGGTTTAATTCGCTTCCAAAATGAATTTCAAAATTCCAGCTTTGCACAGTGCATGTTATCATGGACATTTACGATTTGTACAATTTCTCTTGGATAATGGTGCAGATCAGTCATTAACTGCTCGAGCTGTTGATTATTCACTCTTACCAAGTGAAGCATTGAGTGGCAAGTTTTTATTTTCTTAGAATAATTAATTTTTATCGTTTTAATCCTTGTTCTGCTTTATTTTATATAATTCTATTTTCAGATGGTCCCTATCATTTTGAAAAGCCTAGTTGTTAGATCTGCTTACTTTTTGAGAGCAAGAGATGCCATCAGAATCCAATTCAATGGTGTAAAATCTGTTTTTTGCCTAATTAGGATATGTGAAATTAATTTCTCGGACTGCCTTGAACTTATGAAATTTAATTCCTACATAGAAATTCCAAAATTCCAACTTTTTTTTTAAAAATAATATCAGAGTTGTTGATGTAATAACAAAAATACTAGTAATAATTTGTGATTTCTTCAGGCAGCACACTAGTATCATCGACAATAGCTCAAACGATGCTTGCGTTGTCCAAAGAATCCGGAAGTTCAGTTGGTGGTGGTAATTCGTCCATTGCATCTGTTAGTCTTAACGATGATCAGCAACAAACACCCATTATTTGGGCATATGAAAAGGGTCACGATCAAATTGTCGCCTTACTTAAACATTATGCAAATAAACGTCCAGATTCTGATGTTTGCTCAGAATACAGGTATTTGCAGTTCTAAACAAAAAGCTTAGTTCCTATCTTTTTCCGCACAAGTAATCTACGCAGCAAATTGCAGCATATTATTGAAAAATGTTCTGATGTCGATCTTCAACAAAGGACTGAGATTTGTTTTTATGTTGAAAAGATTGGTTAAGTTTCAGTTAATTTTATAATCTAATTTAATTTTCAGTTCTGGCGAAAGCAGCTATACACCGCTTCCCAGTCCTCTTGGTCGCTTGCGGTCAGTTACCAAAGAAAAAGCTGAAATATTGCAATTGAGAGCTTCACTCTGCAGTCAGTTTCATCTTTCACTGACAGACGTCGATTTTCAGGTTCTGTAATTCACGGCTTGTTATTGAAAGGAAAGAAGTATTAGTAAACGTTTTGCTGTATTGCGAAATTTTTTTCAGGAAGCTATCGGTAGCGGTTCATTCGGGAAAGTTTATAAGGGTACGTATCGAGGCAAAATAGTAGCCATCAAAAGGCAGGTTATATGAAGTATTTTTATATTTAGCAGGGTGGCAAACTTCTTGGGTTTGAAACTTTGGAAAAAAATCATATTTGTAGATATCGCGCAGTAGCATTTGGTTCCAAAAGTGAAGTTGATATGTTCTGTCGCGAAGTATCAATTCTGAGTAAATTGCAGCATCCGAATGTAATTAATTTTGTTGGAGCATGCTTGGATGATCCAAGTGTAGGTTTTGTTAAATTTTATAGATAAAAATGAAATTTTTTATTTTGAAATTAGAACTGAATAGGTATTATACGAAAAACCGTCGAGATTTTTTTTAAAACGGAAAGTTGAAGAAATTCTTTTGTACATTTCACAAATCTTGTATCTCCGCTGTTATTGCGCCTTCGCTTTCCACCCTCAAAGAAATCTCTTTTGAACGCTGTTAATTGATAGAACTGGCATAAGAAAAGTTATTGTAGGATTCTGGAAAGGTTCTTTTGGTGAAATCCCTTTTTCTTAAAAAAAATTTTATACTCCTGAATTCTTTATTTGTCAGTGTTTGATTTTTTGTAGCAATTTGCGATCATCACAGAATTTCTTGTTAATGGATCCTTATTTTCTCTATTACATGAACAGAAACGGTGAGTTTTTTTGAAGGCATGCTAATTACAAAATGGTGTGAATTTTTAAGAGTAAAAAGTAATCAGGATTGTAATTGAAATTATGAAATTGCTTATAATATTTAGCAGTTTCATAACGAAGAAAAATCATTTTTAAATATATTAAAGCAGCTGAACACTGTTGACTGATAGAACTAACATGAGAAAAGTTATTGAAGGGTTCTGGAAATGGCCTTGCGCCTTAATATAGGGATTGATGTTGCACGTGGGATGCGATACCTGCATGAGCTTGCTAAACGACCGGTGATTCATCGGGACCTCAATTCTCACAATATTCTTCTTCACGACGACGGACATGCTGTAGTAGCGGATTTTGGTGAATCACGCTTTATGGCACAACACGATGATGAGAATATGACCAAACAACCGGGCGTATGTCATGAAATTGCAAAATTGAATAGCTTAATAGAGGTCAAAAACCAAAGGAGAATAGGAGGAGATCAAATTATTTGTGAATTTTTGAATTTTTATATAATTCTTTTCAGAATTGTGAGGCTGAATTTCTTTATGATTTTGGTGGCGAAATTTTTTTCTTCCTCATGCGTATTTTATTTTTCAATGATATTCATAAAAATAAATATGAAGACTTCTATTTTGCTATAGTAATCTTTTACAGAATCTTCGCTGGATGGCACCTGAAATTTTCACTCAGTGTGGTCGATACGATCGAAAAGCAGATGTATTCAGTTATGCTTTATGTATTTGGGAGCTTCATGCTGCAGAGTTACCGTTCGCTCACTTGAAACCCGCTGCTGCTGCGGCTGAGATGGCTTATAAACGAGGTTTGGATCCTAATCTGCAGCGGAATTCTTAATAACATGTGTAGACTTTCAGCTCATTGAAGCTTTATCATTTCAATCAACATTTTGAAAAAATTTACGTTTGAAAATATTTGCTAATATTTGCATTAGCATTACGTTCTAGTAATGTTATAGCTTTAATGGCGGTTAAAACATTCAGTACTACCACTAAAACACTAAAAAAAGCTGAATTGAGATAAGTTAGTAATTAAAAGGTGTTAATTAATATAGTTACTGCGAGTTTGGTTAAAAATATGTTATATTATAGGCACTTACTTAAGATTAAAGTTTAATTTTTAAGTTTGGATTTCAGGTCGCCCACCCTTACCCCCACATCCAACTGTTCAATTCCCAGCTCATATTCTTTATATGATAACATCAGCTTGGCATCATGATCCAAAATCTAGGCCTGCTTTTGCGGATATTTTACCGAACATCGAAAAATATGCATCACCAATTAAACCACCTAACGGAGTACCTGTTAGTAATGGTACAGCAGATTGTGGGTTGTTATCTGTTTCAAAACTCAAGAATCACTGGGAACGCAAAGGAACACCGCAAGGTTGGTTTCGAATTTGAGAATGAAGTTTTAAAAGCTTCAAATAGTCTATTGACTATATTAGGACCTAAAGCTTATGATATTGTGCAAAAAATTGTTCATTAAATTTTTTTCGCAAAATAAAAATTTCTTTAAAAAATTATAATTTAATTTAAATATTTGATCTTGAAGATTTCCACTATTGCTTTAAGAATACCAGTTTACGTTTTCTAAGATTTTATTAAATTAAGCTTACAATGATGTCAAAAGTATTTTTGGTTATTTTATTTGTCCTGATTAATGTTGAAGTACACTCCATTCATTATCGCTTCCCTTGCTATCCAACTTCATCGTATAATCCTAATTCGATTTTTTATCATCTCGTAGTTAGCGTTAATTAATATAAATTCAGCCTTTACTTTAAAAGCCAAATTACAATCTAAATTTTAAAGTAAAACTAACCACAGACTATTCGGATCTACTACTTGCTTTGTGTAGTTCTCACGCCGAATATCAATCAGAGGTGACAGTTGTTGTATCTTTCAATACTTTCTCAGTGTTTACTAATATTCATAGTAGTAAATATTATCAGCAGCGATATGTAGAATGAATATTTTTTGGACACTCTTTCTTTTACAAGTAAAAACTTTTTTGACTAATTTTTTTTGCTTAATTGAAACTATTATACTATGCATAATTACACGATCCACAAAATGTTTTTTGAGCTTGATATTTGTAAGTCAAAAATTCAAAATTATGCTGTTGTTGATTTCAATGGATTGATGATTTCTCTTTTTCACTCTGTTCACTCATATTTTTCACCGCAACTACTTGTAAATTGTCACGAAATAATTGCTACCTTTATTACTTTTCAAAATTACCATCTCACAATCTTCTATCTCTTTTTATTTTCATTATTATCATTTTAAATAATAGTAGTAGGGGTAAAGAAGACACCTAAGCTAAAAGCGCTGTCTGCCAATAATACGTTGTTTGTATGAAAACGCGATTTGTCAAATTTGTTTTTTCTTTAAACATTTTCAGTCTTAGCGAATTAAGTCTGCTACTTATAAATGCTATTTTTCTTTTTTGTTTGAGGAAGTATATAGTGTGTTCTCCATAACTGGAATATCATATTACTCAATACTAATATTCCAGAAAATAAACTATTTAATCTTTTTTCGTGATAGATTAACCAGCTTGCTGCAAATTTCCCAAATATATGCGAATGTATAATGCAATTCTCGATAGTTTCAGAGCCATTCAGTATTAATATTAATTGCTATTCAATAGTATTAATAGCTTGTTGGCAGTTTAGTTTTAGTTATTATAATATCACAGTTATAATTTTAATTTAGATTTTTTAATTCATCCTGAAATCATATATCAGGCTATCTTGGTAATAGATGGGTTTTTAAAATTTCATTATTTCAATAGTTCTTATTATTAATGGCTGTGCAACCCTTTCTTCTTCTTTCTTTTTATTCACGCATCTTCATCAGTATCAATAATTTTACTAATATTATCACATCTATTAGAATGAATCCCTGTAAAGTGTTTTCATTATCTCATCTTAAATTTTTTTCAGTAGTAGTCGTTAGCTGCATCTGTTGACAATCTTGTACTTTATGTTGAAACGTTTATTTATATTATTAATGAGACACTTGTCAAAACTCAGAATTGTTTCCGAGAAGGAATGAATTGTACTATAGGAATTTTTTACTATTCTTTGAAATGAGAAAGGAATTGAGTAAGAATAATCTAGCAGCATTACCATAGATACGAACGAGCTAAAAAAATTGTTTTTGAAAATCTGGAATTTTTTTGAATAATATCTGAAACTTGCAATAACATTCCATTTCATATTTCAGAATCAACACATCATCCTACCGCTATCACATTTTCAACTTCGACCAGCGGAATAGTTTCATCTTCCTCCACATCATCGGTTTTATCACCAACATCACCGCCAACAAAAGCTATCGATGAACTTCGGCAAAGGCTTGATCGTAATGGATATGTTTTACAGCCACTTGTCACTGTTGATAATGCTTCCATAATGTGATATGGTTTTTAATTCACGAAACAAAGCACGTATAAAAGCGTGCTTTGTTCACCTGCACGTATATAAATTATTTGCGAAGTGTTGGGAAAACTTTATATGAGACCGATCGATAGATCTATAAATTAAATTTGAATTGAAAAACTAAATTTAAGAAAGGGCAACGAAATTAATATGGGTGAAAGAGGTGTATGGCAAGCTTTTGTTAAAAGTATCATCACCATATTGGGGTGAATGAAATATGGCAATCATTAGGTGAATGAGCTTTGTTGAGAATTAAATGTTTATATTAATGAAACATGCAAGAAGTTAAAATAAATTGAACAGGTAAGGAATCAAAATTAATGAAACAGGTAAGAAGAAAAAAAATGGGCACTAATTAGTGAGTAATTACAAAGTGGGGATTAATTTTCACTAAATTTTTAAATTATTAGTTTTTCTTTTTTTTTTTTAAATCTGATTGCAAAAAGACACTGCATTATCATCGTCTAAGGATTCTGTAAGAACTATCAGCACGAGATAATCGTTTTTTGATTAGTTTCAATTATAAAGAAAATATGCAAACAAATTGCCTTTTAAAGCTTTGAAAAGTTGCAAATAAATAAGAAGCATTAAAGCACAAGTAAATATTCCAGCTCATCTGTGTGAAAGCAATATGGTATCATCTGGAGTGTAACATGATTCCAACAGGCTATTTTATAGAATGTTATCATAAAGCAAATTTTAACAGTTCTTTTATGCATCGTAAAAATAGCTTCAAGTGCTTGATGATAAAGCATTAAATTAGTCACATGTGACCTTATCACATGTACTGATAATGGTGATAACGTACATTCTTTGATACTGTCAATTTTCAATGCAACTCAAGAAAGCGTTAAATATCGTTGGAGACACGGTATATTACGATTATATTGAAATGTTTGTATTGGCAATATGTTTATCTTTTATTAACGATATTATTATGCAACTTGCAAAATTTGGATATCATGAGTTTGATCTTTATTAAATTTATACTTCATGCCCAACAAAAAAATTGTATAAATTATGCAATGAACAAATCATGAAAATCAAATATAACATTTATTAACTAACAGATTCAAAGTTAAATGCATTCATTTTGTTGCCAGAAATTGTCCAAAAGATTTTTTGAATTATAACTTAAAGGAAAAAGAAGGAAATTAAATTTGAAAGCTTTATGACCATATCTTATTATTCTATTTATACAAAATATCGAAAACATAGTGAATTGAAATTTCAGTGAATAGCAAACTAAAGTGAACATACTTTTATTTACATGAAAAGACGAGGTAGTAAATGTAAATGTCTTCAAACATATTCATTTTAATTAAGATAATTTATGTATGAAGACATTTACCTGTATGCAGGAATCAAATTGTTTGGACAATATTTTGATTTGATTTTCATTATAAGTCAAACATAGGCATACAGGTGAATTTCTCTGCCTTACCGAGCATATCCTGTAAAAACTACAATCATCAACAAACACTAACGATTTTACGATAGCATCAATAAAGTATTTTGTAAACGAATACGGAATTATGCATTTAATGATGTAAGCTGATTAAATTGATTAAATTTAAAATTTTTTCTGACCAATAAATGAAGAACTAATGGATTCATCATAAAGTTAATTGCTAAAGTAAAAGTCAAAAAAAAATAATAATTTACTTTTACTTAATTATGAGCCCTTGCCATTCTTCGATGACGTTGTGTTCGTTTGAAATGATTCTTTTCACTATCATAATTACGGGAGAAATTTTCAACGATCATAGTTATTGGAAATGCAAGTACCAATACACCAGATATACTAGCACAGCTGGCAATTAATTTACCAACTGAAAGAAGAAAGAAATAATTTGAATTTTCAAAATTTTATTAAAAACAAAAAAAATTTCATATAAAGTTTGTTTTGACTGAAAAAGTAATATGAAAATGTATTAAAAAAATGTTCGCAAATAAATGAAAATTACATAATGTTTCTGGATAGTAATCACCATAACCAACAGTTGTCATCGTAACAATACACCTAAAGGTAAGAGTTAATTAAGATTTTAAAATCATTTACTGATTTATTTGCAAGCCTTATCGACAATTGCGCTTATAAAATCTCATCGAAATAAATCATAATCAATTGCAATATAGATTGGTGCGAGTAACAGTGAAAGAATTATTGAGAAATATGTATTCTGTTGGAAATCTTTAACCAACAAATTTAAATTATCAGATTGGATTAAACAGTATCTATCATGAATTATAGATCTTGCTGATCTTATTAAATAATCATAACAACTATTCTTACTTATTGACAATTGCGATTATAAAATCTATCTAAGGGAAATGTCTGGTTTTCATCATTCAGTGCTCTTTAAGAGATTATTCATTACGAATATTATTCATTTTACTTCGGTATTTATGAATCGAAGGAAATGTGAACGTATGCTTACTTATAAAATATGCTTACTAATATAATCTGAATTCAGAAAGTGCAGCAAAATAATGAAACTTACCACCAGCCGGCATGTGGAATTGATTTAAATTTTGTATTTGGTTCATCACGTTCAGCGAAATACATTAAAGTTGAAAAGAAAATTACTGTTGTTAACAAAAACAATATAAGCATTGATAATTCCGGGAGACTGCAAATGTTACAACAATTGATAAGTAATTCGACAAGTTAAAATATTATTGAAAGTTTCCAATTATCGTCACATAATAATGGTATTATTGCTAGGATTTATTTACTTACCTAGTCTTAACAGTAACACCAAATGATTTTAGGCCACTGGAATAGCGTGCAAGCTTAAATATTCTTGCTACTCGCATTATTCGCACAACGCGCATAACCATCGCTAGGCCACGAAACTCACCAAATGTATGCATTCCAAAGCCTAAATTAATTTCAAGTGATATTTTGCAAAACTCTTTATTTCATCTCATCTCATATCATATCACAAAAGCCCTTATCATCTCATGCAGTTTTTCAACGATGTAGTAAATAATAGACAGGAAATTTCTCTTGGACGTTTTCATATTTTTCTCTTCGCTTAATTATTTGTTAACCTGTTTATCAAGATATATTATGAACTCAATTATTAAATCAGATCACTTTCTAGGAATTAATAATAAATTTCAAACTCTGAAATTACCATCAAGAATTATTACTGCATAATTAGAATCTTCATCGATGCAAATATCAAATACAAAATATAAATAATTGGATCACTTTCAACATCTTACAAGAATATTAAAAGAGATTTAGAAATAAAGAAAAGAGTGAAAACTTTTAAGAACGCTGGTGTGTAAATATTTTTGCAATGGAAAGCAAACGAAATGAATTATGTTTGGGAAATATTAGAAAATACTTCAAAGTAAAACAAACAGAAACGTTCGTTTTATTTGGATGGGATTGTTCGGGAAGAATTAGATTCTATTATAATTTCATTACAAATGTAATTCAATTTTTCTACTCAAAGTATTCCTAATTAATTATCGATTTTTTCTTTTTTATCCTTATCAAGTTGTTTTAATAAAATAAACTTCCATTTCAGGCTGTGCGCAATTGGATTACTTTATTAATTAGGATAGAATAGAGCTATATTGGTTGGTTACAGTGGAAAAGCATTCTGTAATGCTTATTTTATAATTAGAAATAATTGATTGGCAACTGCGCTCCATGATGACAATTGCGCTAAATGAATCATTTTAATTAGAAATATATTCATACTTATTTAATTAGTCTTTGAATTTTTCCACTCAAAGCATTCCTAATTAACCATCTTTTTTTCTTACCAAATTATTTTAATAAAATATTAAATTTATTAGCCAAAGCTGCCACGAAGAAGAACAATGAAAAAGAGCGGCGCAAATTAGAAATATAAGCACAGAAAGTGAATCATTTTTTAATTCCCAAAAAAGTCAAGTTGAAATTTAATATTGTATTTATTACCTGTAACATCAATATGATCAATATGATTACAGGTATTGCATTTATATTGTTACAGTAAGATGAATATAATATTAATAGATTGTTATGGATGAAAATTATCCCAGATAATATTATTCTATTTATAATTTTATGCTTATCAACACTATCAGTAAGTAATCCTATTGTGACTGCAAGCCTCGTGATTGATTGAATGATGGAATTAACGGAATACAATTAAAATTAGTTAATTATCTCTGCATCACTATTACTCTTGTATTGATTCCTTATCACTGATAATGTTAACCTCCAGTTTGTATTGATTTTCCACTCATGAATATCTTATGTTACTAAACAAGCTTTGCTATGCGGTTTTGCTCAAACTAGAAATTAGTTTAGGCTATTTCATCCGCCAAGTCATTTCGTTTAATTCATTCATTCCATTTCTTCATTGGAACAGAATGGATTGCACAAAATGATAAGTAATATTTCAGTAATATTTCAAAATGATAAATAATATTTCATAATTTTTTCCTTTTTTAAAAGGGATACGGAGTATAGTGCCGTCATCAGTAATAAATTGCATTTCATAGAAATAATCGGATGTTCCGGATAAATAGTCGCAGTAGTGCTTGAAATTTATAGTCTTAAACATTTTACTAATTAAAATTTCTGAAGTTAATATTCAATGAATGAAAATGCAAAAATATTACCGCAAGCTGAAAGTATAATCTCCACATAAAATGGTATGATTGTTAAGCTATCAATGATATTCAATGGTTCTAATACAAATTCTTTCTTTCGCGTACAAACAATAAATCGAGCAAAATATTCGAATGTAAACCATATCACACAAATCTAAAATTAAATTTGAAACTTTAAAATTTGAGTTAAATATTAATTTTATAGATATTCTTTCCTCTTCCACTCTCTTCAGTATTAATTGATGAGATTGGAAAATTGTTCAAGCTTTTTGATGAACAAACTGAAATCTTCCCTATCTTTCCCGGAATTCAATTAATTATTTCTCGAAGTAGCGGTAGCTTTTCCAGGAACCCAATTGAAGGACTATTTTCAGGAGGAAGAAACTAAACCTGCTAATCCGGTAAAAGTATACCTTTGATCGGTTTTTCAATTAAAGCCAATTTTCAGTTCATATTTGATATTATTATGCGTATATTTAAGAAAAAATTCGTGTGATGCAATAAATTGTGATCATAACGTACCAATTCAATAAATTCTAAAGGGAAATGAAGTCGAAAATCGACTCTTCCACCTGCAGCACTCGCATTATAATGATTGGCAATCTGCCATTCCGGTGTTGAACCAAGTATCATACCAGTTACTGACACTATTACCATCACTATGCTTACAAGGGCAAATATCTATAATAATAATAATAAGTTGGCATAAGTGTAATAATAGTGAAACCAATATTTATACCTATCTCTCTCTCATACTCAACATTTTATTCTTATTACTGAAATGAAATATCAATTTGATTAACAAAATTGCATTTGTAATATACTACAGTTCATCTGAAAGGCTAGAAAGAAAAAGTTTGATTTGTCTAAAAATAATAAATATAAATGACAGGTAAGAAAATAACTTTAATTAGAAAGAAATTTGAGGAATAGAAAAAAATCCCATTATTATCATTGCATTCAAAAATAAAAGATAAAGTAAAATTTAAAAAGTTTACATAGCTTTTCATTGTTTCTAAATAGAATCAGAAGAATGTAACCTTAGCTGCGGTACTTGTGTTGGGATCTTCCATTAGAAGCCACAATTTACGCCGTTGATGATTCCAGCAAGCTCCATGATCATCATCTTCAAATGCAACGATAAATCAATGTTACTTCTTACTTAAGTATTGAGAAATTTTGTTTACAATCATAAATTTACAGATATTTTGAGAGGAGAAATGTTTAAATAGTTAATTTAGAGATCACTAAAAAACTCGGCAAATCAAACAAGCAATGTGTTAAACTATGATTGGTTCGTATTTCATATCGTAGTTGTACCGTCATTTAGATCATTATTTAGCTTTTCTTTTCTTTCTCAATAATGAATAATAATAATAGTTAAATAATAAAAGAACCATAAGTTATAGAATGTTTATCTTCATTCGCTAATTCATCTTCATCACTTTCATCGATCAACATGCAGCATGGAGCAAAAAAATTCCTAAATGATGGACGTAGTTTTATTTGATTTGATAGACGAAAATGATTGTATTATTATCATTAGAAATTAGTAATATGCTATATCATCAAATTGCAAATTCAACAATTCCGGCATTATTACTATGTGTTAATATATAAGTTTTCAAATATTATTCAAATATGAATTTAAGCTTTATTTACATTTGATTCAAATATGTATTCATTTATTACTATAAAACAAAAGAGCAATTCTTTAATTAAATGAAAGAGTTCTGCAAGTTAATTTTTATCAAGTAGATTATTTTGATTAAATTAATTATTTGATTAATTTTCGTTGTTCCATTTATACCATAAGTAAAATTAAATTAAAGAAAAGAAAAATCACAAGAGATGTGATACATATTTTAATCAAAATTGATTATCTCTCATAGTCAGTCGTACGGATCAATTGTTCAATCATTACTAAATTTGCTACATACACTAATATACTAATATCTCAATTAAAAAAAATTAGCAAAAAATTTTTTTATAATTATTAAAATTTCGATCACTTCTCATTAATGATCATTTCTGATATTGATTTATTGCTTTTTTTTTTTAAATTATCAAAGATAAAATTTCGAAATTCTGATCAAAAACAATATCCAATCCTATTAATCATCGAAAAAATATCGGCGAACAAAGAAAAGAAAATTTTTAATAACTTTTTAATTCTCCAAAAATCCAGTTCTTTGAAGAGCCTTTCATAACAAATGTCACTTGTTCGATGAAAATGTCCAGTTGTTAGAAAATCATAAATTGGTTCAAATAATTTTCCAGAACGCTCGAAAAAATATTCTCTTGTATCAGATAAATAACCATTACAACTTTCCATTCGTGCTGCATGTGTTTCTCGACAGAATTCAGCTAACAGTGATGTTGGACATCGATACTGTAATATTTCATTCAATAGGTAAATTATAATTGGGAACGATAGAGAAGCTTTCTGTTCAATTTTAAATATTGATATGAAAATTTAATTTTTAATACGTACCTGTATGGTTGAATAACGAATGCGAAAATGTGTACCACCAATATTTAGAAGTAAATGAAAATCGAAAATGTTCGTAGTTTCAATTAATGCCAATTGTGTATCCATTTCAGAGTTAGAATTACTAAAATATCCATTATTTAATAATATTTTATAACTATTATTTTCTCTGCCTATTTATCTATTCAAGTAATATGTATTCAAAATATAAACTATTCAGATAATTGAAATTTTCATATTAATGTTTTTAGTCGAAAACTACGAAATTATACTATTTTGATGAACCATTTTTAACTATTTCATTATATTTCAATGATAATAAATGATAATTCGTGATTATTTCAAAAATTTTGATAAAAGTATTTAAACTATTTTTGTAGAAAAAGTCCACTTTAAAGAAAATAAAAAGAAAAGACACACTTAACGATCTCTTTTGCATTATTCCAACCAGTCCGATCATCACCTGTACGATTTCCTTCACGTGATAAATTTCTATTTTTATTTTTATTAATACAGTTTCGTTGTTTTTCCCTCTTTGTAAAAAACCATCTATTATTTTCATTGGCTACTAGAATTAATTGGAATTAATCGACGAATATATACATCATTAATCACTCATTCATTTAACTATTTGAAAAACTTTTTAAGTATATGTAAATTTCATTGCAATTAACTTTCATTTGTGATAACTGAAAATTGAAGTTAAAATAAACAATAATAATTACAGTATTGAATGATTAATTTTTTGTATTGCACATTTAAATGATACTCAAATATTTCATTTTTGAAGAATTATCTCAATAAAATTAAATATAATTAATACGAGCGACTTTATTATAAAAAATTAAAATGGAAGAAAAAAAGGAATGATTACCATTCAATTTCATTAATTGAAAAGAGTTTGAAATGGTTTGTGAAGTTCGAAGGGAAAGAGAATTAAATGAATTGCAAGAAAGTGAAGAACTTAAAATGCCAAATGAATGAGAATATTTCATTTCAACAACAATTCAACAACAACAAATCGCTATTATTTCTCAGAATTTTATTCAAGCGAAAAGAAAAAATTTGAAATTACATTTTCTCTTTTTTCTTTTTGATTATTATTATAAATAATGAAGGAAATGAAAATGGAAAATTAAACAAATAACAACGATTTCATTTCATTTCATTCCATTTCATTTCAATTCAATTCATTTCAATTCATTCCATTTCATTCCATTCCATCCATTCATTCATTCATTTCATTCGTTCATTTCATTTCATATCAAATACGGCATAATTATTATTATAAATAGTGGAGGAAATGAAAATGGAAAATGGAATAAATAGCAATGATTTCATTTCATATAAAATACGAAGAGAATTTTTTACTTTGTTTTATTAATAAAAGAAATAAACTATGAAAGTGAAATTAAGATTGTATTGAAGTTTAGGAAGCATTATGCAATCAATCATCTTTATTTTGACAATGAAATGCAATTCAATCTGATTAGAGCTTCTTTAGAGTTTCATATTTATCAGATAGATTTTTTCATGAACGGGATAACTTCGCTAGATAAATAAAAAGTTGATGTGAAACTTATTGATCTTAATTAATCAGTACAAATTTCATTTGAGAATAAAATAAGTTCTTAATCCGAATCTCATCCAAATAAGTTTACATTTTTTAAGTTATATTATATGGACTTTAACTGGAAGCAAGTAATTATTTTTCATAATATTTCCTACAAACATAATGATTTATGAAATGACAAAATTTTACTAAACAATTATGTAATAGAAGTGATATATCGATTAGTTGGAAAAGATCAATTGCTTAAAGTTGTCGCAATAAAATTTTCAAATAAATTTTATTTGAAAGGTATAATTAAAAAGAAATATTTATGCTGTCCTTCTATTTCCAATTTTCACATCAAACTTGCTGAACGAAGGAAGTTTAGGATAATAATGAAATAAAATTAGCAACAGATAAAATAATTAAAAGAAATATTACTGACCAGTTTGTTGGACTGTACCATTGCGTAAATTGTTGCGCAAACGTCCAGCGATCATCACTGATTTACCTTAGATAAATATTTAAATATCTCATCAATTCCAATCATTGAGATTAGATAATTGCATTGTCACTAATTGAATAATTTCATAATAATCTCAGTTTCCATGTATTTTTAATATAACTGAAAAATGATTGATTCATTTTGATTGACGGAAATTAAAAAATGTTTTGCAACATTTTACAGATTATTTGATTTATGAGAAGATGAAAAGTAATGATGTAATAAATTATTAAAAACACGATTTGTTTTGCAAAATATTAAAGTTCAGAAACAAAAACAAAAAGTTTATTTTTATTCTTTGGAGGATAAAGCTAATTAGAGTATTTTTGATAGGAGAATTCTCATGAGCGGATATGGTTCAATCAGGCTAACATGTTTCATCTGTCAAGATATTATTGGCATTGAAGAAGGAAAACAGGGAACTGAGATTACTAATTTAACCGCTTTTGTTGAGATAAGCCATTTAAAATATATACATATAAGTATTATGTTAAGCAATGTCAAAAATAGCACGACAATGTGAAATACGAACTAATGAATCAAATATTATCAACATTACTTACGTCAAAGTTGTTTTGAATATTTTTAAAATATTTGAATACTTTAAATTCTATAGTTTTAAATTAATGAAAATAGATAATGAATCAATTTATCAGTTGATTTTTTTCATTTCATTAAAAGAAAACTTCACAATTTCTAAATTAGAAAAAGAGAAATAACTTTATTATATATACATCGAACTATATAAAATGTATATAATCTTTTATGGGAAAAGATTGAATGAGTGGGAAAGAAGGAAAAAATTAAGTTAGAATTGTTTATATATACACATATGCATACTTATATATGTGTAAGTTTGTATTTAGTAAAAGAATCATTTTAGGAAAATTGAAGTTATTGAATTGACTGTCAAAATAAATGTTTGAATAAGGGCCTAAGTCAATATGTAATAGAACGTTTTTGATTTATCGTTTTAAAAAAGCAACCAAACTTCTAGCACAAGTTTTCTTCTAGCATTGTTTTAGGATGTTAAAAGTTATCAATCATATGATAAGATTTAGAAGGCTTATAAGCTCTTTCCTGAACTATTAATATCAAGCCTTTCCTGAACTATCAATAAAAGGGAAATGTTATTATTGTAAGTTAGCTGATCGTATAACAATTTCATTATGTCCATTTTTTTGTGAAAGCTTGCTTTTAAGCATAGCTATTATTTCTCTAAAACTAATACTAAGGATTTTGAGAGATAGGAAGTTCATTTTGCTATAGCATTGTTATAATCTGATTAATTCTATTTGTAGCCAATCTATCAAACTTTCCAATCTAGATTACTTAATATGTTAATTTTATTTTCCTTCTTATCAAACTATTTTGAAAATCCATTCTATCCTACAATGTTTGTTTTATTTGTAAATATTAATTCAATGAATCGAAAAATTAATTTCTAAAAGTTTATCATTGAAAAGAAAGATTAATGAAATATTATAATTTTAAAAATATACCGTTATCGATCATATTGCTTTTCTGAAGAACAATGAAAGAGTAATGGCTTTCGTTGTGAAAATTTTCTTCGTAAATTAAAATTATTTAAAAAGATTCCTTTACATCAAAAAATTGTTGCTTTTATTTCTTCTCATTTGCTTCTTTAGCATTCTTTAGTATTTCTTCTAAGAAATTTGATAATTTAAAAATGGAATTTCTTGCCAGATCATATTATCCATTTCTTTTTCGTTTCAGATGTCATTTCAAGCAGTTATTAACTTTCTCTTTTAGAAAATTGTTAATTAAAAATTAATGAAAGCCTTCAAACTTCCTTATTTTAAGCTTTTTCATTTACAGCTTTTTCATTTTCAAAAAATTTTATTATTTTGTTTAAAAAAAGAAATACTATCAAAAAAAGGAAAAAAATACTGTCAATTATCGGAGAAGAATAAAAACTTTCCCTAAAATCCATTTATTCTTTTGAAGTAATTCAATTTTTTAAGCATTAAAAATCTCAAAATTACTGACAGCTAAAAAAGAAATGGAAGAGCTAAAAATAGAATTTATTAAATTTGCAAAATGATAAGAATAAAATATAGTATAGAATGATTGTTGCATATGAAAAGAAGAAGACGAAGAAAAAGATCTCAAAGTGAATTTAAGAGAAAGAGAAAAATAGAAATGAATTTTATTTTAAATAAAATTTCTTCTTATTTTTTACTAAAATATTTTGACAATTTCTTTTTTTGTTAAATTAACACATTTAAATTTATAAATAATATATGTAATTAAAAGTTGCACATATTTAGTTATAATTCATACGATTAATTAAAACATCTTGTACTTAGTTATAATTTATAAGATTAATTAAAACATTTTATATAATGAATTAAAAATCAACGAACATACTTTTCTATAAATAACGTTAATTATAAACAACAATCTTAACAAGCAAAATTATCCAAGAAAATAAGTTATTCAAATCATATCTATCAACAATACATTTACATATTGAATGAATGATTTTTGATCAACAAATAAATGTAGTTATAAAATGAATAATTAAAATCCTATAGAAGTATAAAGTGACTATCGCATTTAAAATATTTTAATTTCAAAGTATAAAATAAAAAGCCTTATATAAACATCTGCATAATGTTGATTATTTTATTTTTCGAATTTTATAATTTATAATTTAAAAAAAAAGAATTGAATTGTTTTATGAAATTATTAAATTTTTAAAGTAATTAATTTCTAAAATTAATTAAAATAAATAATTTCTTTTTTTTATATATCAAAAAATGGTATACAATGCCAATAATACACTCACTTAGACAGACAGATTGTATGAAATAAATTTTATTTTCAACGATAAAGAAAAAAAGGAAGAAGTGATAATAGACTTAATATAGTAAAATCTTAAAGACAAAAGAAATGATAGGAAATAGTTTCAGGTATGTTTTGTTTTTTGAAGCATAATAATGTATAGAAGATATCTTTGTTCCATTTAAAACATGCTATTTAAACTTTGATCTTTTTATTAGAATAGGAAGATTAAATGGAAAACAGAAGTTATCGTTGTAGATGGACAAATAATTAAGTGATTAATTATAAATAAGAATTTATTATAATTAATTGGTTAAATAGTGTTTATGAAGCAATTCCAACATCACAAATATTATATTTCTTGGTCAAAAGAAAAAAAGAAATTTTTAAAATTTCAAAAATATACGTACGTAAACAATAATATTTATCATATTGCTGATAAATTATAAAAGAATTGAAATGAAGATAAAATATCTTATATTTGATACTTTTAATTAATATCTTATTTCAGGATATTTGATATCTTTAATTGCTATCTTATTACGAATGATAATTAAAAAGATCGTAAATGAAAGATTGTAACTAACTGTACGGTAGAAAAGAATTACTGCAAAACTTAATAGCTAAATTATTATTCATCAAATTTATTATGCATCTAATATAATACATAAACATACCTTTCTTTACCTTTTCATTGAATTTTTCCTTTTTGGTTGTACTTCTCTTTTCATTTCAGATCTATTCAATAAAAAATTTATTTAAATTGAATATTTGTACTGAAATTTATTTTTATTCGAATTGAATTTTATTGAAGCCTTAAAAAAATGAGAAAATATTTTACAACGATTACACAACGTATAACTTATATAATAAATCTCATATTTTGAATTGAGAGAAAATTTTCGTAAGTTAATGTTATTGAAATTGAATTTGCAAAAATGACGAAATTCAATTTGCATTTATTTGAAAATTGAATTTACTAAATGCACAAAATTCAACGTTTTCTCTTCTTCTCCTTCTTTCTCCTTTTAAACTGAAATATTGCAACAATTTTTTGCATTCCTTAATTTTTACCACTTAATTATTTTAAAACAAAAACAATCAAAAAAAAAAAATATGCTGAACATTCATTCTTCGATTTCTGTGTTTATTTCTTTAATTTATGTTTTAGAAAATTCTATTAAGTCATTTCAAAGCATTGCAATGTTTAAAAATAGGCCTGAATGAAATAATTTGTAGCTCTGCATCGTGCTAATTAATAACTCTATCAATTTCACATGCTTAATTAACTTCAGATATACTTCAACTTTTCTATTTATATTTAATGAATGTGTATGCTTTCTCTTTCTATCATTTCTAATAGGCCTAATTAACATCATAATCTTTCTAATATGCAAATACATACTGTACATTTATAGCTTAATTAAAGCAGTTGATAAGATTATCACTCAACTTTTCCAATTAATTAATTTGTTTATTTGATGAAAATCGAAAATATATTAATTACGACTTCTTTAAAAACTAATCGATAAATCTGTTGTAATATTAATATATAACTAGGAATCATTTTTTAGTGAAAAAAAAGTTTGAACTTTGACAAAAATTGTTAAACCTTTTTTCGCTTATTTATGTGTGTAAGAAATGTTGTGGGAAAAACTTTGTGTAAGAAATTGAACGAATTGATTGTGTAAATGGTATTATTCAAAAATATCTAAAACTGAAAACAAAAATAATTTGATAAATTTAATTATTTTCCTTCAAATCTTCCAAAGCTAAATTAATTATTAAAATTAATTATTAGATTATCAGAATTAATTATTGGTATTTAAAACAAAAATGATGATTGTACTCCTATCAAAATGAAATATATTTATATTGTTTATTCACAGATCTGTAAACTTAAAATTAAAAATAACACAAATTTGATATTTAAATGAAAGTTACAATCTGTGTGATGATAAAAATTAACTTAAAACTCTTAATGAGAGTCGAAATAATGTAGTTTTTCTGGATAATTTTACATCCTAGGAATAATTTATGATAATTGATACTTAAAAGTGAAGTTCTTGTAAATAAACTTACTTTCTAGCTTGAAGATATCTCTTATCATATAACATTGATAACAATAGATAATGTACTAATAGGACACAATTGTTGTAAAGTCTCCGATATGTTTGAAAGATATCCCTGAAGAAATGAAGAAAATTTAAATATAAATAATTAATAAATAAGATTTGATGCAATCTATTAGATTTATTTAAGAAGTAAATTTTAGCATATTTGTATTTATGAAATGGAAATAATAGAAAAAACGTAAGAATTGAATATTTTAGAAGAAAGATTAGAAAATGAATAATAAAAAACTGAAATATAAATAATTAATAAATAAACTTTAATGTAATTTATCAGATGTTTTTAAAATGTAAAAATGAAATTAAATGTTATTAAATCTGTCAATTATTCAGAAAGTGTTTAACTTCTAATGCTATTTACCCTTAAAAGATATGCAAAGTTTTAGTTTTAGTTGCACTAATTTTTGCATATTACTGCAAATTTAATTAGTTAAAAATGCATTTTAAGAAGTGATAAAGTAAAGTGTAAAATTTATCGCTCAAACGAAATGTTTGAGATATTCTTCAGTGATGGCATCCTTGTTGACTTCAATTATTAAAAGAAAAATATTTTTTAATAAAAATAATCATTGCAGAAATATTTCCATAAAGAAAAAGATCACACGAAGTTAGAAAATATTCCGAAACGGTTGACGAATTCAGATATGGGATTAATATCCGACCGAATATTCCACATAGATTTTGCATCTATTTTAGAAGAAAGCAATTTGAAAGCTTCAAGAGAAAAAGTTAACTAAACACTGTAAGACATTATTTGTTATCAATTAATGATTAAAAAAAGATGAAACAGAAAATAAACTTCAAATTAATAAATATAATTGCAGCAATTAAACTTAATTAGTTTTGAAATAGGCTTGGAATTTTAACCTTACCTTATTTTCTGAAAAGAAAGTACCTAATTTAGAATGAGTGAAAGAAATTTGTTTCATTTGTTATATATTTTTTCGTTTAGATAGTTCCATTCTTTCCTCTGTTGTTAAATGTAATGTCTTACAATTAACCTATAAATGCTTTATTTAAATTTTTTTCTCAAACTAAACAAACAGGCCTAAAATTGAAATTTGGATAGAAAGTAATAATCTTCACTTGCCATGCAATTGTTCTTGGCTATATTTGCATGACAAAAATTTTTTTCTACTTTAAGGTATGAATTCATAAAAACTATCAATAGGTTGAAAATGAAGAGAATTGGAATTATTTTAAAAGACAACAATTGTTTTAATTGAATGAGTTAAAATTTTATAAATATCACGCATGTTATTCAAGTTAACAACAATCAATGCTTATCACAAACGAAACATATCGCATTAATCAGTATTATTTTGATAAGTAAAAGAGATAAAGATTTAAAAAAGAAAGGAAAGAATTTCTTGACGAAAAAAATTGTTCAATGAAATTCTTCTTCCATAAATGATCAAAAGGAAATTCTATTTGAGTTTTAGATTTTAGGAAAGGAAAAACTTCCTCTTACTCCAACCTTAAAATGATTGATACTCTTTTCTTCAAAATATATTATACTTTCTTCTTTGTAAATAAAACGCGCAGCAAATCATAAATTTTCAAATTAGCAAAAAATATTAAATCGTAGAAAGACCATATGTTTAAAGCCACTAACGAGCATTTCCACATCGTAGACAAAAACGATCGCATTAAAAATGTTTTTGAAATTGGAAGTGATGATGATGATGATGATGATAAAAACAAATGATTTCAACCTAGCATCAGATTTGTAATTTGTGATTGATGAGAGTTTAACGAACAAGTGGTTCCACATTGTACCAATCATTATCGAAAATTTGTCTAAATCATTAAATCAATTTTTTTCCTTCATTTCTATGATGATAAATAGGAGTAAGCATAAAAGTGTTTGATTATACTTCTGAAAGAATACATTATTAGAAGTGAGGATACTAAATCAAGCGCTTTTTACATAAGCATCTTATCAATAACTGATCGTTTTAAAAAAAAGAAATTATCACTCGATTTTTATATTGATTGATAAGATGATAGCATTACGATTTTTATATTGATTGATAAGATGATAGCGTTACGATTTTTATATTGATAAGATGATAATATCATTTTTATAGCTTCTTTTTTCATATGAAATATTCTATTTAATCAGTTAAATTCGAAAAAATAAACAAAATAATTTTAATTTTTCTAAAATCTATTTTAAGAATGAAAAATTTTCAGTGTACGTCGAGAATTCAAAAAACAAAATTTAAATGCTGCAATTATCTTTCAATGAAACATTATTGCACTTAAGAATTTAAGAGGAATAGAATTTTTTTTAATAAAATAAATTACTTATGATAAAATTTAATTTTGCTATTGGCTTAAGTTATAATTTATGATAGCTTAAGATAGAGTTCAGACAAAATTTTGAAATATTTATTGACAGTACAATCCAATAGAAATTGGACGAAAGAAATATTTCAAGCAATTTATACGTATCATATAATTATATTTTTTCATAAGTGAAGTGAGAAAAGATGAAATTTGTTGCAAAGTTTGAGTATTTGTTACTTTAAAATGTTCTTATTTGATTAAAATGATAAATATTCAGCGGTTCTTTGAATTCATGTTCATTTAACCTTGAAATAATTAGCATCTTGCAACTTTCTGATTCAGTTGCAATCGATATCTCAATAATTTTAATTTCTTTAATTCTAATTATTTCAATATAAAATGCGGTTTCAGAGATAAAGTGTTTGCATTGTTCTTCTACCTGAATAATTATAAACAATACTATCATGCAGTGATAACCATTTTAAGTATTAGTAATTTGAAAGCACTTAAATGGTTCAATGTTTGACCATTTAATTTGTCAGAATGTATGATGAAGAAATATATTATTTTTATTATCATTAATTATCATGTATTATTATCATTTTGTCATGTTATTTATTATTTTATTACTTATTACTAATATTTGGTAATATCATTAATTATTATTAATCAATATTATTAACTATCATCATTATTAATTATTATTATTTACCATCAATATTATTGATCAGTATCATCCATTAATGTTGTTAAATATTGTTATCAATCACCATTGTTTACCGCTGTCAATCATTAATCAATCATCAATTATTGCCTAATTATCAAATAATTATTAATTATTATCAGTTGCTAATTAATCATTCATCATCATTATTATTATTATCATTATTATTATTGCTATTAATTATTAAACACATTCAATATTCCTTGATTAATATTGAAATAAATAACTCTTTCATCCCCAAGTACATCTTAATAACGAATGAATAATACCAAGAGGAAATTGATATCAATTATAACGGACAGTATCAGATAATACTGACTGAACAATAATGGATCGATCTTATCATTAGCGCTAGTTACATTCGAATTGAACTTTATCACTTCACTTGGCATCTTGTTGGAATGATTGAAATTAATGAGAGAAATGTTGTATCAAATTGAATATAGAAAAGCTAAAGTTGAATTTGAATTGTATCAAAAATCAATGTTATTAAGGAATTTGAATTGCATCACAAATCGGTCTTTTTTTCTATTCAAAAAAGTATCGAAAAATCATTTTAAGCAATAAATTCCATTTTCTACTTGTGGTTTTGAAAAATGTTAACATAAATAACGCAAAAATTAGAAAATTGAAAGAACTGACTGACTTCACTTCGATGTTATATTAAAATATTGTTCTGTTTGAATGGTACACGAGAGTTTCTAACACTTCGAGAATTAATTATTTCCCATTATTCATCATGCAATTTCCAGTCGTTTTGCTAATCATTTTCTGTTTCTGTTCCTGGCATAATTTCTTTGAGTTACACACTTTTTGTAAGTTACTTTTTATTCATACTAAATCGATTACTTAGAGAAATTCCAGGGTTTTTGTTCACCGACTCACTACAGACTTTCCGAAAATTCAATATTCACTGTTTTTGCCGCTACTACAGCAGATAAACAGAAAAAATTCAGAGTATTTCCTACCATTGGAAAATACTTTGAAATTTAAGGACAATTTGTTGGGAAAGATTTTTTTTTCTAGGTTTTGCTCAATATGACAGGATCGGGAACACTTATGAACAAATTCGGGATGCAAACTTTTACAAGAAACCAGGTTTGATGTATTCCAACATTCCGACACCTTTATGTTATGATTTCATTAAGAAAGACTTATTTCAGGTCACAAGTATATCGAACGTATAGGATGGTACGGCGAGGAACGAAGCAATAGGAAAGGTAGGTAGATTTTACCTAAAAAGCAGAGAATCACCAGAAGAGAAAATTCAACTTTGCATCTCGCTATATCGTTACATTTTAAATTGTATATAACAATTCGGCTCCTGAAGAATTTTCGGATTTCAGAACCTTTCTTAAAGCAATCCACAAACGGCAATGACCATCGCAGTGAAAACAAGCTCTTCAACAACAACGACAACAACAATCAAAATCTTTCCAGTGTTAATAAGAAGGATTAAAGAGCTGCTTTGTTAATCATTTGCACAAAGAATTTGGATTATAAATTAGAGTAAAATTATACAAATCAATAAATCGGTAACCTCATTATTTAATAATGACTCGCAACAAAACTAGTTTCTTAAACAAACGTTGGAATTAATGATCAAACATCCTAATTTGCACCAGCAAAAACACAAGAAACTTTATTCAGTTTTATTCACATGTGCATATCATTTCAAAAGTCATGTAGTAGAAGTGAGGTATCATAATGTATTAATCACGTTTTTAATCGTATAGGTTGAGGATTTATCCAGAAAAAACGAGATAAAATAACATCGGCCTTTTTGATATGGGGAACCATGAATACTGGGAATTTTTCCGTTCCTCATGCAGATTTTTTATACGTAAATTAAACTTAAAATATCAAAGTCGATATGTTTGAGCACGCTGAGTATGACCATCAAAAACAAGTGTATTATCGAGGGATATGTACTGATGTGTAATTAATTTTATTACTTCTTGAGCGGTGATACCACCAATCAACGAAGCGATAACATGTAATTCAGAAGCACCGTAACGACACATTTCATCGATTGCTATCTGCGGGATTTTTTCCAGCACTTCGCTCCTATCCTTTAGCTGCAAAAAGATTCAGAAATTTAAGGTAAAAAATTTCATTTGATGGCTCGAGGAGTAAAAAGAACCTACTTCAATCTCCGTGATTAAGTCAACTACTCTTGCTTTAAGATCATAAGCATCTATAGTGCATGGCACACCATTTGTTCCTGGGAAACGCGATTTTTCGGAGTGAAACCTTAAATATAATCATTACTCGATATCAAAAGATGAATGACAAACCAAAAAATGGTGAAAGTTCTTATCAGATCTGTAGAAAAATGAATAATCTTAAACACCGGTGTGTTCCTAAAGCATATAAAATTACACGGAAATAATAAACTATATGCGAAATGCTTATTTACCTATCGATAGCTCGCAATAAAATATACCATACAGCCGGTGATATTTCAGGAACACCTGTTACGGAATGAGGTGCCAAATCGGCATTTCGTATGTCATTGAACACTTCCTGAAAATTTGTAAAATCAATCATTAACTTCGTGCAAGTCCATTTGCTATGTATTGATGCACAACTCACATAACTAAACATTTTAATTTTTATTACATTGTTGCACATAAAAATTTCTAACACACTATTGTAGTTTTATAGTTTAACCAAACCTCCAATGATGACTTCATTTCCTGAGCAATGGTCGTTCCGTGTTGTACTCGCAGAAAAGCAGCCTTCTTACAGAAAAATTCGCAGTCAGGAAATTTAATGATATCAGTTGATATACCTCGTTCCGAGAGAAATGCGTGAAGATAACTCATCACCTGTAAGTTCAACTACAGTATATTCCCGATCAATGTCGCTGTCACTGACAACTTTATCCTTCTTGATCATAAACCTCTTATTTCCTCATTTTTTCAACTTTCTTTAATGATATTTACACTATTCTCGTTCATTTAATGGAAGATAAAAATTCGACTATGCAAAGCAAAGCCTCCTTTCAAAATTTAAGTTGTTAAATTTTTGAAGTGATATATATATTTCCGAAATTTCTAGAGCCGAATAATTTCACATGATCGATGCAAACGAAAGCTTTAACTCTCAAAGCTACTTCGAGCAAAATTTAAACCTCCTTCGCATCTTGTTTGGCCTTATCTCGAAACTTCGTCGCTAAAAGAACATAGCTTTCCGAATCACTGATCATATCAGGCAAACTACCTCTTACAGGTAGAACTTCATGGGCAGCGACAAAACGCCGCAGAGCAGCGGCCAACAACCAAAATCGTGCCAAATCTGGCTGTCGCGCTTTCGGATGATCTAGTAACTCCTTTACCCCCAATGGTATCTAAAAGCGAAAAATAAGAAATTTTAAGCTGAAAATATTTTAAATTAATATTCATAAAAAATTACTGATTACATATCTTAATATAAACACTAACCGTTGTTTTTTTCAATGACCAAACCATTGCGGTGTGACCTTCGGCAAAATTTTCTTCTCGAATTGATCCACTTTCTGGATGTGGCATCCGTAGTGACATAAAAATCTAAACAAATGATCATTTTAAAGACTTCATCTCACCGATTCTAAAGAAAAGTAACTGAAGTCTCGGAAAAAGGATTAAACTAATAATAATGAGATGAGTTAGATGAGTTAAAAAAAGGATTAAACTAATAATAATGAGATGAGTTATAAATTAAAAAAAAAGAATAGAGGAATTGAATAGAAAAAGTTAACCAGAAATTAAACATTTAAATACATTTACCGTTTCAAATGTTTTTCGTTTTTCACGATTGTCGGGAAAATCATCTTGGCCATACTTCTCTCGCCATAACGCGAGCGCTTTCAGAAATAAAATTAAATATGGTGTATGGGAATGAACATCGTAATGCATCCCATTTAAATCTATCGATTCTACCAATTCAGATAATGCCGGAAACGGACAGTCGAGCCTGAATACCATAAAATGACTATCAGCGCCACTTGAAGATGCCATATCTGCAACCATGTCTGAGGACTTGGGACACAGCTTAGCCCCGTCTATCGACTATTTTGATTGATTTTTATCAAACCAATTTGGATCCTTTGAAAAATACATCTAAAAAATTTGTTCTCAATAAAAGATTATATGGGATTCAATCTAAAAAATTTGAAAAAAATCGGAAAACTCATTTTATAAATATCAAAAACTGACGTTACCTTAAATCAGGTGGTACATTCTCCTCGTGCGTATCAATAATCGTGTGTTCTTGAAAGGAAACTCGTATAAATCCAACAAAACCATATGCTCTATAATCATTATTTCAAAACACTATTTCAATTAATCAGAATCATTTTGAAAATATAGTGATGATGAAACCTATAGTCCTAAAACTCAGCAAAATGCTTGAAATTCATTCTAATTTCACAGAATTTGCTTAAATTATTACGTTTGAAGACATTTTTTGATGCTATATAATAAATTATACATATCCTAGTATGAGACCTCGAGTATGAAACGCTAACCTTGCATGAACAAAAGGTATATTTTTCTCAAACAAAAAGTCATTTATTCGTGCAGCAACGTCAATATTCAAATTGCATCCAACAATAATAGTAAACCGCCTCAGAAAATCCATGTCTCTGGTAATAATATCTTCAGGATTCCCTAAATCGAAACCTCCTTCCACTGATGGATTTAGCTCCTGGAAGAAAAGAGATTCATTCCACTAGCATCTTTAAACCAACTTCTCCTTTTGCAGCAACTGATAATCAATACCACTTCTATTATATTTTATAAATTAGAATGAATTAAAGAATCTTCTATGCTCAGCGTTATAGCTCTAACAGCGAGTCAACTACATCTTAGGAATGACTAGGATTTTGAGATCTAAAGATGCTTCATTTTACATTATAATGGAAAACATTTAACATGTTCAAGCGAACTACATACTATAAGTAATCGTAATGCAGCTTTTGCTCTCGGTTGATCGACTTCATCGCCAACAAAAAAATTATTGCCTAAGTCCGGTTTGGATATGACGGCAGAATCGATGATATACACAGACTTGATACCAGCAAGTACCAAATTTTTCATAACTTCACATCCCAAAGCAGATGCACTCAATACGCAGACACTTGCATGTTCAATAGAAGATTGACCCTCATCGCCCCAAAGACGAATTTGCCGATCATATCGTGCATCGTCTTGCATCTTTTTTATTGAAGCCTGTTAAGTCGAAACTGTTGAGTTATTCAGCAAAGAGTACTGAAAAAAATTAATTTCTACTCCAGAATCTTTTATACACTCAGTGAAAAAAATTACTACTATGTGAAACAGAAGCATAATTTCAAAAAAACAAGGTTTATTCAGATCCGCATTTAAGAGATAAGTATCATCATCTGATGGTTTCTAAATTAGTACCTCATGAATATTTGCGACACACTAAAATACTGCCTGTAGTTCATGTCACAAAACAAAACAATGCATTCTCTAAGGCTTCCTCCCCTCACTATCTCCAGTTTATATGATTACTGCTTCCTTAATCCTTCAGACCACACATCGTTATTTCTGGCTATTCTTCAATAATCATATTTAATCATATACGATCTTCGCTCTATCTTGTCAATTATTTCTTTCGCTTTCATCAAGTGCACCAAATCCAATAAATTCCAGATTCCCTTACCTACCGAAAAAGTACACAATATTACCTATTGCTTCACCAAATATAATCCTATTGTTCACCAACTACCATCCTCACTACTCCAAAAAAATGCTTCCGAGACCTCACCACCCCACCGCTGATTTGACCAGCTCGCGGATGAAGAGTCCAGCATGAACAGTTGCATATTCGTCGCATGCTACTGAAAATTTTTCTGAGTTTGAAGTTGAATTCCGTCTGTAAATGCTAACCGGATTTTTGAGGTGCAGGATAACGGGAATTCTGCAATCTTGTTATACTACGAAGTAGCAAGACGGAAGTTTATATCCAGCGAAAAGTTTCTACGTGCATTTCAAAACTTGCAATACAGTGAATTTCATTCCGGCACAGATCGTTACCTACCGACAGGACGTGACTTTCCAGGAAAACGTTCTCTTTTTGCCAGATGTTATTTTACAAGTGAAATGCGGAAATGTAACAAAAATATCTTAAATGCATGAGCGTATTACAATAAAATTTATGTTTGAGGAGTACAGCAGCTGTATGGTTTTACTGCAAACTATTTAGTATTCAATCATGCCGGGAAAGCGTTCAGCAAATCTTTTTCATAGATGTGTCGTAGGTAAGCAGTGTAATGAATTGAATCATTTGTTTTAGTATCAATCATGTAATAGGTCTTCTCTGCATCACATTTTCTTTTCAACAATGCCCATTGTTTTGTGGAATGAGAAGCTGTAAATAAACGTGCTGGCAAAACTCAACATTTAAAAATCTTCTGAGTGGATTGGGAATTCGGCTCAAATGTTATTCAGATATTACATTTTGAAAAATGTCACCTAAAAATTTTACTCTTAAGAAACACTAACATGCATAGAGTTCGTTCTCAATGCCTCGCCTTTTCCATAGTGCCGACTGGATCGCTAATTCTAAACTCTTTCTTATCGATGAGAAGTTTGGACTCGTCGAAGAAAATAGTCTATATAAAAAAAACAGTAGGGTTAAAGGGATCCGAATTTTTTTGTGTTAAGGGAATCCTTTATATGTGCTTTACTTTCACAGAAAAATCTTTTTTAAAACATCCAGGGATATTCCGTCAAAGCTATTATGAACATAAATGTTTTAATCGTGAAAATATCAATAACAAAGGAAATTAAAAACTTCAAAGCGCTTTTTAGATTGTAATAAACTGATAATATATAAATAGTAGCACATAAATAAGCTGACTTTGTTTACTAGAAAAAAATGACGAAAAGAGTGAGGAGAAAGAAAGATGATGGAGAAGTATGAGAAATGGCATTATGGACTATCGAAGACTAAAAAGGGAATGGATTCGCAGATCGATTTTTACAACTACATCAAGTGAAAGAAGATGTTAAATATGGTGATAAGCTTTTGCTACATAAAAATAACGGAAGTTCTATACTCTGTTTATTACTCAATTGCTTCAATCCTTTTCATTCATACATTTATTTATTTATTCATTCATTTTTTTTGGATTATTGGAATGAATCATAATTGCTAGTTCATTTCCTGAGCATTTTCCTTTCTGAAAGCGGAAATTTGAATTGATACTCATATTTTTCTCTCTTTCAAAAGTAACTAAAAGTAGTTAGAAGGTAATATATATATATATTCATTGTCCTTTAGAACTGTAACTAAACTTTGTTATTTAAAAAAAATCATTACGGTATTTGAATAAGTTGTTGAATAGCTTTCGACCATTACGCAGATATTGAGAGATTGATTTTGATTTATTTAGTATATTTTCAAGAACTGACTAAGTTTGAACACCATACTTTTTTTATCGTTACTATCGAACATCAATGCAATTAATCATCTCTAGACAAATCTTTTCTAATGTTAATGCAGGTCTTTTCTAATGTTATTATATCGTATTTTTAATCATTAAAATAAGAGAAATCTATATAACAAATAATTAGTGCACTCTGCTGAGATTTGCATATTTGTTATAGCAGAATGTTCATTACACTAATGCGATATTATGTACGATCATTCATTTCTTGCTTTAAATGCGACACAATCATATTGTCGCAAAAAATTGTATAAGTTTCTAAATAATTTATCGTATCAACTTCAAAATTGAATATAGTTTAATTTTTAATATTTAACAAAACTGTTTTCATATTTTCAGATAATTCTATTGTATGTATGTAAAACCATCAATTCTTGATAAGTCGAAAATTAGGCACTTCGATTCAGAGTGCATGACGCTATTGGCATTATTGTGCACCTGTACAGTTATCAGTGGTCAATACAGTAAATACGGAATCCCGCTGAATCATACGTAAATTGTCATTTTGCTGTCTGCCTTTTTTCCTTAATATCTCATCTTATCATCAGGCGTTCAATTATATGGATATTGCATGTATATGTAAAAAATCTCGAAAAGACCGAAAAATAGCTGTTAAATCATTTTAAAGACTAACAAAACAGTTGCAAAATTATAGGACGTTTATCAAATCGATAAATTTTATGGTAAAATAAATTCTTACAAATTCAACATTTGAACGTAGTATTTCTTGAAGTTATTGTATATTTTCCTGCGATACATTATCAAAATATATTGAGCAATACCTTCGATAGCATTATTTCGTAACATAATTCTGAAACACATTTGAAAATATATGCATCTAAATCAATTATTTGAAAATTAGATTTTGTTAACAATTTAAAGGTTCTTATTGAATAATGAATCGCCGCCGTTCGAAGATAATAATGAAGTTAAGAGAGACCAAATTGTGGAGAGATGGCCAATTAAGGAGGATAGAAGATGCGCCAATGATGCATTAATAATTACCGAACTATTACGCGATTATAATAAACATAAAATACCTGGTGGCAATAATGTACAAGTTTCCGTCGAGGTACTTCTTGTTCACAGGGATTATATTATTGCGACGGGCAAAAAAGTAGGATACTTGAAAGATGAAAAGCTAAATTTTTGTTTTATTTTTGGCTCAATTAAAATCTTTGTATCTTCAGATTTGGGTTCAAGAGGTTTCAAAAATAATCGAAATAACAAGTGAATTTGAGCTAGATATTTATGTAACAGAGAAATGGATTGATCCATCGCTAGCGTTTAATCACATGAATCCTTGCAAAAAGTAATTTCTAAAATCATTTTCATTGTTGGATCAAATTTTGAACCCTCAGAACAACATAATTCAATTGTAAGTATGTAAATGTTTCGAATTTATTTCTTGTAGTGCTGAAATTATCTTTGATTCCAGGAATATATCGGTAGATGGCGGTAAAATATTGCCTCAGATATGGAGTCCTCATGCATGTTTTGTTAATAGTAAAGATGCTTCAATTCATCGTAGTCCATTCAGTAATATTTTCTTACAGATTTATAGCGATGGTTATGTGTGGCATAATTACAGGTCTGCTTTTAACAAAAATTAGCAATGATACAGTTTTAGTTATGATAAAATTAAATAATAAAACCAAATTAATGTGTGGTAGACATTTAAAAGTGAACAAATTAAAAATGAGCATTTAAAAAATTTCTCAAAAGCGTAATTGTAAGAATATTCATTTGAATTACTTTTGTTACAACGTATCAGATATTCATATTAGAGCTCAGAAACTACTTTGTTACTTTTTATGCAAGTTTTCGATTATGCTAGTTTAAATCATCCATCACTTAAGATTTTTCAGGATTAAATTAACAGGTCCTTGTTTTAATGCATTAAGAACTTTTCCAGTTGATAAACAACGTTGCATGTTATTTTACGAATCATTCAATCATAATTATGATCAGGTCTCTCTTCTCACCATTTGAAAAACAACCAATTATTACTGATAATGATTGGAATACTGATAACAACCTATTTGGCATTTCAAAGATTACCATAAAACGTAGAATCCGCAGTTTTTTTTTAATTAAAAGCTCTCAAAATTGTATCTCGAAATACTTCTTTTCTGTATCGATAAAAGAGAGGACTAATTAACTTACGAGTTCGAAATAAAATAAAGAATGAAATTTAAGTCGAAGATTTTATGTAATTAGTAAAAAGACTATGATTCTTTCTTCTCATTGCAGGTAGCAATGGAATGGACAGAAACAGCTCCACCGATAACAATTCTGAAGAAAAATATAACACTACCTGATTACGTACTCATTGAATATACGGCATCAAGTGTCAGACGAGTAAGTTATTTTATTTTATTTGTTCACAATCAAAGTATCAGAAAAATTTAGATGATATTCTCTGATCCTTGATCATTCCGCATATGTACTTTTTTATTTCATTTTTATTCAAAAAATTTCCACATTTGTGCAGAGATGTTTTTTGCTTTAAATAAACTTTATCAATAAGTAAATAATGATTTGATGATTGCCATCTGTCCACATCCATACCGGATAATGCTGTTTCGGTCAATTTAACATTCTTAGAATAATAACAAATTTCTACTGCTACTGCCACTCCTTACGATACCATTGTTTATTTTACTATGTTCAATTGAAAAGCTCTTTTTTTTTCAGCTATATCCACCAGGAATGTGGAATGAATTAGTTGCTACTTTCACATTTCAACGTCTTTATGGTTTCTATATATTACAGGTTGTAAATGGCAGCTTTTAATTTTAAATATAATATTAAATATGAGAAAATGCAAGAATTTTAATGACTATTGATGAACTATTTCAGCTATTTCGATCTTTCTTTGTATTAAAGTTTGAATGAGAAAAGCATTTCTTATACCGTCCCCCTATTATAAGTTTCTTAGGAATGCTGATTTTTGTGGCTTAATTTCTACAATTCTTACTTTGCAGAAGATCTAAATATGTTTTAATCTTTCAGGTTTATGTGCCTGCATACATATCTGTATTCATATCATGGGTGAGCAAATAAAATTTGACTTTTACTTAAATTGAAACAAAAAATTTTAAGTAAACAATACGGCGACATAGCATATTTCTATTCGATATTTATCAAAATCACTCTGTCATGATAATTTTTTCTTAACTATTAATAAGCAAACTTTATGCATAGTTATTTAACTTCTTCTGTCTTGACTGATTTTATCCTTCCATATGGATCATGTTGTATTCACTTTGTATTTATCGAAATTCAAAAATTTGCTGATCTAGAATTTATTGCATTTTTGAAAGGAAGATAAGACAACCTCTAGGTCTAAATGTATTATGTATTATTGCAGATTTCGTTTTGTGTCGGGCCTAATCTCCCATCAAGAACAATACTTGGTGTAAATTCACTTCTTGCCTTAACGTAAAAATCTTTATCCATTTATTCATTGAAATCATGACACACAATCTTTGAAAAATATCGGAAGGCAAAGAGAAAAATAAACAATGAGCTTTGTTTTATCGATATAAGTGGTGAAATTAGATAACGATAGGCACTATTGATTTAAACAAAGGACAGATATTTTGTATAAGAGAAGCCGTAATGACCCATGCTTCATTATATGAATTTATTGTTGCATGATTTCACTGCTCTTATTACAGGTTCCAATTCGGATCTGTTGTAAGCAATTTACCTAAAACAAGTGACGTCAAAGGTAAAGTTATACGTATGTTAATATAAAATATTTAAAAACTAACTTTTGGTATTTTTATCTTTCACAACCTGTTTTTTCTCGTCAAATGTCTATTTCAGCAATTGATGTCTGGATTTTAAGTTCAATGGCTTTCATATTTGCGTCATTGATAGAGCTTGCTGCAGTGGGATATATGCGGCGGAGTGGATCAGCTGTTGCAATTAGGTGTGTTTTTTAATAATTAATAATTTCGGTGCACTAAAAACTAATGACTAAGTAAAATTTATCAACTAAGATGGAAACATCCAATATCTAAATTGTGATTACCTAGAAAATCATTTTTTCTATTCTTTGAAAATTTCAGATGTAACTGTTCGATATTTTGCTTAGAATGTCCGATGTGGACAGCAAATAAATTAGATAGGGTAAGTTTCATGCTAGATATAATCATTTTCAAAGTTTTGGATTGCAAATATAAAATGAAATTTAAATTAATTTCAGATATCATTGGTAATATTTCCAGCTTTCTTTATCGTGTTTAATATATGGTATTGGTTTTTCTTCCTTGGGTAAATACATTTTTTCTTATTTCCTATTTCAAACTTTTCAGTTCTTCAATTTCAAAAAATATTCTCCTGCTGCTTTACCATATCTTCCAAATTCTTTTCATAATTAATAAATTACTGTGCAGCTGTTTCATTTGTTATTTTATATAATTAACTAGCGAAACGCGACCTTAACTTACCATCGGAACCATCCACAAAATTCTCAATAAATGATTTATTGAATTTAGTTTTTTAATTCATTTTATTAATTCACTAGTATGTTTTAGTGATGGAATTAAAGAGATATATTTGTTGATAGATTTGGCTCATAAATTCTTTTAGATCCCTCCATATGACAACATCATCCCAGCGTATTGTTATTTATCAATTTTTTCATTTTATATAGTAGCTCTTATTCTTATTTGAAAAATCATTTATGAAGTTGCATAATAATTATACGCTGGGATGATGTTATTGTCAGGTATATATATTTTCTTTTCATATAGACTATTAGATAAAGTAACTATTTATACTATTATTAGATGAAGTAATTACTTTTCTCCTCCATAGTGATCAATTTGTTTTTCCTTTTGCTAGTTTAAATATTTGTTTCATTTGTTGAATGAAATTTCTGCAAGGAAATCATCAGAAAATTGTAAGAAACAAAGCCTAATCTTTTTTTCAAAGGAAATAAACCAATTATTTTATCTAATAATTTCAAACAACTTTTTTGCCAAACAAAGGGTTAAATTTTGCTGAAATTTATTGTTATAAATTCCAGGCGAATAAATTAACGCGAGGAAAGAAGCTTTGGTTATTGTGATATTTTATCTAAATTTATTTTGTGAAAAATAAAAATACAGTATAATTTATTATTGATATATGTCTTCTATTCGAAAAATATAAATTTCTCTCAAATCAACGCACTGATAAAATCGAATTTTTCCAGATATATATATCCAGATATATATCGTGATGTACTTGTTAAGTTACAAGTACAAGTTGAAAGATGGAGAACTTATAAATCTCATCGGTGTTTCAAGTCTGCTACATTTAATGTACTTCTTAAGTAAGAGTTGTAAGATCATTTAAACAAACAAATCTCTCTCTTAGTGCAGTTTGCGATTGAAGTGCTGATTCATCAAATTAAAATTAATTAGTCCCAACGAAAAAAAGCAGTTTTATTGAAGTTGCACAATTAAAGTGAATTGTCAGTAAATAAAGCATTGCAAGTGAACCAAGCTGGGATGAAATTTTAAATTGTTCGTATTTCGCATAAGATCGTTAGAGAAAACGATATTTTGCGACAGATTTTAAACAAAAAGAAGAGACTAGGAAAAGAATTAGTATTACTATGCATTGATGATAATCATTAGTTATTGAGAATAATTGATTAATTGCGGAAATATTATTTATTGGACAGATCGCCTATCATTAATATGTTATAGTAAAAATGCAGAAATTTCATTATACGCTGTGATAATCACTTGAAGAATTTAAGTATAAGCTTGAAATAACTTTTCCAGAAATTTCGATTTGTTTAAATTTAGAGAAGCAAATAATCGCTATGCGGCGTCATTTTATCGATCGCATCAAACTAATCTTATTAAATTTAAGAATGCAAACATTAATACTATTCATTGTGTGTTCAATTTAGTTAGTGATTCAACATTTTCGTGCATTAACTAGCGCTTACATTAGTTGAATAAAACTTTACTTCCAAATAAGGATGATTATCATTTCAGAGAATTTACACACTTAATAATTATGAGCGTCAATTGCGCTCACTTATAAAAAATACTATGATAAGAGCCTAAGTGGAAAATATTTATAGAAGACAGCCTTTTATTTGAATGCGAATTTCATTTTACCTGTTATTCATTGCTTGATTGAAATGTATTCAAACTTAATTTCCAATCAATGAATGCAATAAAATTGCAGAATTGTTTCTTATATATGAATCCTAATGATTTGTAGGCTTTTTGCATAGTTCAGGAAATGACTTCTCGTTGATGCGATTTCATTTAATTTATCCAAATAAACAACTTATTTCTTACTCACTCAACTCTTTCATTTATGTTAAATAAGAAATTCAATAGGCAAAATATAAAATCAAATGATTAAATTATTAAAAATTTTAATTTAAATTTTTGCCTGATAGTTAATGAGAAATTTATTTATTACCATCAGATTGTATTTTAAGACACTCACAACTTTTGATTTTATTCAGAAATTTCGTAGAGATATTTTGAAGACATTGTGTTTGACCAATGATAATTTGCTGGTCATTCTGCTAAATTAATCATAATATAATGATCTTGTTTTGACCAATGTACTCATTGGATAAAACTTTTCATACAAATATCATTTCTACGATCAAATTAATACAACTGGGATAACAAGAAGATTTTATGATGAATCAGTGGTGGAATGTAATTTCATCATGATTTATCACTTTTTATTCTTCAATGATAAATGCTATTCTCTTATCACTTCATTTTAAAGAATGTAACAGTAAACGAGAAATTAAGTTTACTTTGCTCCTACAGCGTAGAAATTTAACAGAATTCATACAGATTATCGAAAAGCATTTTCTATTTTTAATGATTTGAGAGTATTTTCTCTGCGAAAGATTGTCACAAATGAATCAATCAGACTGATTGGAGAAGGATCAGATGAATATGATAGTTGAGGAAAAAGTTTATCGTCCAATTTGCCCTCAACTTTTAAAGTGTTTTGGATTGATTGACTATCATGAAGGAAGCGTATCTTTATCGATTTACTGAAATCTTTTATTTGATCTTATTTATCTGCTTCAAAGTAGATATAAACAAACAACAAACAACAAGCAATTACC
This sequence comes from Cercopithifilaria johnstoni, assembly GCA_916381525.1. Lineage (NCBI taxonomy): Eukaryota > Metazoa > Nematoda > Chromadorea > Rhabditida > Onchocercidae > Cercopithifilaria > Cercopithifilaria johnstoni. The sequence goes on from CAKAEH010001251.1 coordinate 48,257, forward strand.
CAATTGCAAGAAAATTAAAATGATAAATAATATGGCTAATTAGGTATTAAAATCAAGCAGTAAATTTCAACGATGCAGTAATCACAATTACTTTTACATTAACTAAACTTAAATATTCGATAAAAATATTGCCGAAAAATGATTGATAGAGAAAATTAAGAATCTCGTATTTCTCGTGAAATAGCGATCATCGGAAAAAGTTCGAAATTTCTAAGTCTTAAATTCATCTACCATAGTTTGTTTGCATTTTGCTCCTTGATTTTTATTGCTTGTGGCACAAAATGAAGTGATATACAATACGCTAACAATATTTTAATCAGTTTCTCAAGAATAAACTGACCATATATCTCTATCTATGATGATAACTGGCTGCAATAAATATGCGCAGATGGGGCGGTGATAATCGATGTTTGGATTCCAGATTTTTCGATTGAAGAACTCATCACCCGTGCTGTAAATCTGTCATTAACAGAATATAGTAGTGTAGTGGACGAAGGCGCCTCTTCCAAATTTCCTTTTCATTTTCTCATATTGATAGACATGTAGCCGCGTTTTAATCATTTCCCATATATTCAGAACATAGAATAACGCATGATCGTGTAATCATGTAATCATTATCAAATAATAATTCATTTGCATTGTTAACAATTATGCCGAAATAATGGCATCTAATTATTTCATACTAATAAATTATCTTAAATTGTATTCAGGATAATTTTATTTGGAAACTGGAATTATATTTTATATAAATGATTATGCATTTGCTTTTTGTCAAATAAATGCAATTAATTCAACTCTCATTATTATTTTAAATGATTTCACATGTCGCTCATACATATGAATTTTCATTTAACTGTGAAAATTAAACAAAATTTGCTTGCTTATTATCATTCTATACTCATCGTATGAAAGTATAAAATTTAAATTTCACACATTATCAATTCTATACCGTTTACTATAAAATCCAAAATGTCGTAAATCCATCATTATCATGCATGAATTCTGTAAGCGAGAATAAATAAAGAAATTTATTGTTTTTATATTCTTCTAATGTTCAGGTATATTTCCAAGCATTGCTTATCTTCTAGAAGTCATTGAAAGATTTTAATTCGTTTGCAAATAGAATTTTAATTTTAAAAATAAAACTCTGAATTAATGAAATTTCAGTTTTGACGATAACGATTTGTCTAAGTGTTGTAATAACAATTTCCCGTCAATTATTTTGAATGAAATGTTATCATTAACATGTATGGCAGTGTTTTGTATTATTTTTGATACCGATGCTCAGGTAATTTAAATTTCATATTTCCAAATTTTAGAAATTCTATTAGCTAAATAAATAAATCATTCTAAGAGTGACAAAGGTAACATGTTCGATAAAATATGATAACATCCAAGGATTATTTTCTTTTAATTGAAACAATGAGAATAAAAATGCAATCAAAATTTGACATTTCACTACATTTTGGCATTAATGAATTAACACAATAAAAATAAACATTAATTAAAATAATATAAAATTTAGAAAACAATAATTTTATAATGTATAGGAAATAATGTAGCAATTATTGAAATATAACTGATAATTTTTCAAAGATTTAAAATTGGTTATTTTTTGTTAATTGTACTCTGTAGGGGATGAAATGGATAAAAGTAAAATGGGGTTAATGATTTATTATTCTCACGACCCTTTTTCAATCCTGGATTATTATATTACCGGTTTCAATACTTTTTTTTTGAAAAATTTCATCCCAATTTTTTCAACAAACTGTTTTCGCCACCTTTTATAATTTAGAATTCATTTTCACTTCAATTTCACAAAAATTTTTCGGTTATTTCTTTTTGCTCTAATTCCATATTTTAGGTTATTCCATTTCACATTGATCCATTCCATAAAAATGACAAAAAAATTATGGAAAAAGTTAACCACTAAAATTATCAATTATCAATCTTATCATTTGCAATAGAGAAAATTTCTTCTTCTAATGCAACATACTGAATAGTTTGAGATTTCAATAGAAATTTCGAAATTTTATGCATAACTTTTTACGATGCATTTTCTTCTCATTTTCGTTTGGCGTTCAAAGAAAAATGGTTATTCAATGATATTTAATGAATATCAATCGGAAAAGATCAGGAAAATTTTTAAGAAACATTCATCGGATGAATCGTTGGATAATTCGGAGCCACGTATGATCGCAAATTCGAAAAGCGAAAATGTTAGACGCAATCAGCTCGTCAGTGTACAGTAATTTTTACTTTTAATTATTTTTTCAACTAAGAAAATTTTAAGATTTTTAGATTATATATTATTTATTTTCCAACTTTACGTTTTCATTTATTTTTAGTTGATAAAATTTTAGACCATCTTTACTGCAATTTTCAATTCCAATGCTGGCTGCATTTAATCCATTTCAATTGAAACATCAAATTATAGGAGCGAAGGGTTAGTTAACTAATTGTTTAAGCTTTCTTTTAAGTTAATTCTCATTTAATGAAGCATATGAAATCAACAATTTTACCATTAATTCAGATGTTTCCAGTCAACTCACAGATTGGCTTCAACCATTGCGTAACAATCTATTCAGACCACCTTCATTATCCAATACTCCCTTACTTAGCACCGTTCAAGCAAATCCAATGACAGCTAATCTAACACATCTTAGCAAATTAATGGACGGTAGTGGTCTTTTTCGAAAGGTAATTTTCATCATCTTCCTTTTTACTACATGGCACTTAATACAATTTAAGTTCTGAAAAATTGTATGAATTGATCGGAACGTTTTTAAGTTACAATCAAAGGTAAACAGATTATATAAAATTGAAGTTGAATAATAATTTATATACTCAACACATTTAACCTTTATCATTCATCAACAGAATCTTAACCTTCAAGGACAAATTGCTATTCATAAGATGTTTTTCTCTCTTGAGAATTTGAATTTCTTAAAGTATCATTCCGTTTCTTCATTTTTTAAGTTATTTTCTTTTAAATCAAATTCCTAGAATTCTCAAATTTTAATGGTTGACAAAAAGTGCAAAAGATTCTCGTTCTTTTTCTTTGATATTCAACATTTTTTAAAATACTACAAAAATCTCTTTATCATCAACGGATGTTATTTTTGAATTAATTTTTTCCCTAAACGTTTTCTTCTTGGGGATTTGAAAGACTTATGAAAATTTTTATTGTTTAATTCTATCAATTTAATTCCGCCAATTGTTTCAACCAGTTAATGAATTTTTAAGATAATTTTAACAAAAATGAAATTTAATTTTATTCTTGAAAAGTTTTACTTCAAATTAAAATCATTCATCAGTTTCAACCAGTTATTATTAAATTTTAAAGAAAGGAAATTTAATTTTATCCTTAAAAAATTTTGCTTTGAATTAAAATTATTCATTAGTGTTTTGTAAACTTTAAATTCATATTTAACTTTTTAAATGTACAGCTCTTTTTATGGTTAAGGATAATTGGGAAAGAATATAAAAGGGATAAAATTTCGGATACTTCAAAAGATATTTCAGAGATTTTGAATGCGATGTTATACTTTAAATTTTGCAATTGTTAAAAGATGAAAATTGTTTTCAAAGGGCATTTGGTCAGTTTTACAACTCGTCCAGTTTAATTTTAGCTCATATCAATTCAAGTTTTGGAAATTTAATAAGTAAACATTCAGTCTTTTCACGCCCATAGAAGTATCTGAAATCAATTAAAACTGGATATTATGGAATGCGATTTAAATGGAACCTGATTTCATATTCTGGACTAATTAGCTTTATTAACTTGATTTATGCAACATTTATCTGCTTTTGTGGTTTTAATTATTTAGGGATCTTAATTATTTTTTATTCCTTAACTTCTTCTGTGTTTCATTAAATTTTTTCTTCTCATTTAAAGTCACGTAAAAATCTGCTCGTAACGTGAAAATAATTATGATTTTCACTTAGATCAATGATTTGATTACTAAACGTAAATAGTACACGTAATGTTTAAGGAAAAAATTCGATTCATTGTTATGTGATTATAAATATCTAAGGCATTTTATCAATACTTAACATCCAGTTATGAGATTATAAATATCTAAGGTTATCTTAACAATAGCAGCGTTATTTAACATCCAGTCATGAGATCATAAATAGCTAAGGTAATCTTATCAATAGCAGCGTTATTTAACATTCAGAGACATTACTGTTTTTTTTCGACTTCTATAAGCTGTAATTTTTCAACACATTTCCTTTTGATGTGATAGTTTTTTCTTTTTTGTAGTTGGCGGATTATGAAAAAAAACGTGAAGAAATGTTGAAAAATGTTGGATTTGTGACAAGTGCGCCAAATGATCTAATTATTCCTGAAAAAGATACTAAAGATAATACTAAAGGAGATGATTTATCAATCAATACGAACAATGAACCGTTAGGTATTTTGATTTTTTCCTTTTTTCCCTTATGCTATGTATCAACAAAAGTGCAATTTGCATTATCCGTCTTCTCCGGTCCGGAATAAAGCAATTCCTGATAAATCGTCCAAATGAAGACATTTTCAATGAATTCTTGAATAAAAGCCATTATTGATAAAGCATACAAAATGCGCTTTTCTTTTTAAAACACATTTAAAAATTTATTTATTCTGTATTCGAATGAATGATATGTAAAATACTTTACAATACAAACCGTACATTTGACTATTAGTTGCTTAAAAAAGAATGAATGAAAGAAATGGAAGAATCGAAGTTATTCTTTTCTTGTTAGGCTGGCCACATGCATTGATTGATCATTCAACAGATACTATTATTCATTATTCATACCTTAGGGCCTTTTTGCAGTCTGATGGTATGCATTAACACAGTCAATGAATAGTATGGCGAATTTTTTCACGGATATAAGTGAAAACTTTGTTTCGTAGGCATTTTTAGTGTATTTTTGTTTCTCAGATGGTAATAATGTTAGTGGTATGACAGAACCAATAACGATTGATTATGGTACTGATTTGACAATGGGAAAGATTCCGGAAATGGAAAAAAGTGATGAAGTGAGTGTTGGAGAATTTTATTACGATTACGACCACTTATTTATGCATGACGGATACTGGATGAGTTGTTAGATTACATTTCAAAATTAATTGAATTAAAGTAAGTTAAACTAACTTGATTTAATATAAGAGGAATTTTTCGCAATTAATTAAGTAAATTTTGACATAAATTTAATATATAATATTTCAGATTACTACAAGAAGTGCTGGTAGTAGCAGAAATTTAATGGAAGAAAAAAAACTACAAAATGATCCATTTTGGAAACATTTCCTTCAAATCAATGTATTTCTTATTTCTACTTTTTAGAATTATTTTATTTCATTAAATTCTTCATTTAAATTGTTACTTTTTTATAATTTCATGATCAGAAGTACCATTTGAATGCCGCACATATTCATATGATTTACATTAAACATCTTTAGGAGACGGACAATGGGACACAAAATTCATTAGGTGATTTGAAAGAAGTGGTCACTACGCTTAATCTTTCGCAAGCACAAACTGCTGCATTTGTAAGAATCATTGAAAAAGTAAAATTTTATTTTAAATTTTTAAAAGACTTCGAAAGTTTCAGTAAAATTGAATTTATCTAAAAATTTAGTATAGCTTTCTTTTTGCAGATTGTCGATGTAGAACTTAAAAGACGTCGTGATGAAGAGGCGTCAAAATTAAACTTCACTCAAACATCAGAAAAACCAAAATTAGTTGCTGCCAAATTCCATGAAGTCGATAATGAATCTGAAAAAGTTGCTTAATTTTTCACACAAAAAAAAAAACTTTTAGTGTTTTAGTTTAATTTGTCGGATATTGACCTGAAAATTTCCACCGCGGTATTTATTACAATTTTCGAGTGCAAAAATCGATAAGCAAGGAAATTTCTCGGACAAATCTCCTCACTTATTGATGGCGAAAACTAGTTAGTGCAAATGATCATCATTCATAGATGATGTGATGGATATAATTATAAAGGTAAAGTTAGAGTATGTTTTCGATCGTCATCCGTGGATTTAAGTGATACATAGTAGTGGTTAATGCAAAAAAATTTACACAATGTAGACTTGATTGATTAATAGTTGAAAATTCAGGATATCGATAATCATTACGACGAAGAAATCAGACCGCACGAAAAATTTACGCCAAATACACGGTTGAGTTTTGATGAACAACATATCAATGTTGATTATCATAACGGAGAAGATGGAATTTCGGAATCGTTAGTTGCAGGCCCAATGAAATTAGATTCTCGTGAAGGTTAAACATTTTTTAAGTAATATATTAATTTAAAATTTTATAATAGATTTGAAGGAAATATCAAAGTTGATTAATTATGTAAGGCATATATGATTGAAAGTATGCGAAAAGCAACATAACTTAGAAGGAAGATTGCTGAATATTACGTAGAGTTTCTTGGACAGAAATAGGTAAGAAAGATAACAAAAGCAATAGTGACCATTTGGAATAAAATGACGCAATGGTCAATCAACAACGGAATGGTCAATCATGTTCAGATATAATAGAAATAAAGGAAAAGTCTGAATAATGCAAATCAAAGGATATAATAAATTTCCTTCATTTCGTCTCTATTCTAGTAAAAGCATTTTAACAAAATGATAATACAAATACTTTCTGATAAACAAATAGCCGAATGTGGTCAGTTCACTCCTTTTAAAATCTTTTTCTTCAACACAACTTCATGCTATCACAGATGTTTGGACTACTTTGCATGGGATATTATTTTTTAATGTTTAATAAATTTATTTTATTAATGATTAATAATTACAGAGAATTTTTTCTTGACATGAAATTGAAATTTAATTTATTTTAGCTAGGTGGAAGATAGGTTATATAGCACGTGAACAAGCTGAATATGATCGATTAGTAAGCGGAATTACTGATACAACTTCGGGATCAGATCATTTAGAAATTAAACATATTCAAAGTACCAATCAGGGATTGCTAAGGACGACAGTTGAAAGTACAAGTACCGAAGAACCACGAAGTATGCCAAATATTTCAAATTGTTTGCTAAAATTAGCTTGCAAATAATAGTTGATGGAAAGATATCGTGCAAGAAATTTGCATCATTTAATTTTTCCAAAAATCTTTTTTTGCATAGGACGCAAATAAAAGAATAATTGAAAGAAGACAAATAACATTGATCAAAAAATAAATTTCAAATTTTGTTTTTTTTTTTTTAAATATCTAATAATTTCGTAGCTGTCAGCAAAATTCTGATTGCATTTAATCGTAATTGAAAGTTACTTATTATTCCATGAATTTTTTCAGCAAGCAATTCAATGATTTATGAGACGATAGGATTACAACCAATTGAACAACCTTACATACCGAAAAGAACAACAATAATTTACGGCAAAGTATGAATTTGGAAAGTTTTTACGGACGTTTTAATATTTTCAATGATTTCATCACATTTGTTATTAATTTCTTTTTCCTTTATTTTTCTTATTAATTGAACAATTTCAAATTTTTTAAAGTAAAAAAAGAAGGAAAGAGAATAACAGCTTACTGCAGGCAACATCAATTCCGAGGACAGTATTCGAACGACAAGCAGAAGATTTTCGAAGTCGACTGCTTGGAATTAACGGTTTCGGTGATATTATTAAGGCATTGAAACATGCTAAAATTGGATTTTTTGAAAGGTTGTCAATAATTTCGGAAATTTTGAATTTAAACTTTTTAGATTATTCAGTTATGAAACTGAAGTTCTTTAGCATAGTTTTGTAACGTATTAGTTGATGATATTTTACTGAAGAATTATATTTCAGGAACTGAATGATAAGATGACATTCTGAGATCATTGAAATTTTATGTAACTGGGAAAAGTTGAAGATCAATTGATATTGTTCCGATCTAAAATTTGGCTCACGAATTTTTGTAATTTTATTGTAAAAAATTTTATATCGTGCGTGTACATTTTTTTTTGTAAATATAAATATAAATGTTTGAAAGCTTTTTGGAAATATTTGAAAAACCTTTTTGAAATAATTTTTTCCATTCATCAATATGATTTATCAAAATGCAAAAATTAATAAGCACTTATTTCTCGAAGCTTATCCATCCATCCATCCATCCATCCATCCATCCATCCACCCATTCATAATCCTGAATATCGAAGAAAATGAAATCGAGAATCCATCTTTATTTCATTTTTGCATTGACAGATAAATAAAAGCCTTAGAAAAGATGCACAGAGTTTATAAGTATTTTTGAAGAACTTCATGGAAAATTGCGAAATATATCACAGATTAATCCAGTTACTACTTATAGTTTTTTAAATGCAAAAATATTAAATTCCACAAATAGTTTACAGATATTGCACAGGGTCAAAATAACTTTTACAAATGTAATTTCCATAAAGTCGAAATAACTTTAAGAATACATTTTGCATAAGGTCAGAATGTACCTTTTACGAATATATCTTTAGCTTTCTTACGAAGGAATTTAAGGCAATTCTTTACCATTTTGCTTAGTTTAATCTTTTCCAGTTATTAATAAAATTTTTTACGTTCTTTTTCACAATTCTTTTTGAAGTTATTTAACTTTAATAATAACTTACCTATTGAATTGAGAAAACTTGCTGTAATTTAACAAAGTTGCATATAGTTCTAGTAATTTAGCTATTTTGCATATTTAACTTATATTTATCTTTAGTTGTGAATATGGATGGTGGAGATAGGTTAAAATCATATCAGATCCATTTGACATAAAAGAAAAATTTAATGACAAAATAGTTTTGGATATAAAGAATTCTGACGATTGGCAATAAGGCTTTTATATTTTTCTTCTTTGGATTTATTTTCAATTGGTTAATTTCAAAGGATAATCCATTTGGAGGTAATTTTGAAATGGCTGAATTAAATACTTAAAAGCATAATATCCATTCCTTTAAGAATTCGCGAATGATTTTTGATAGTTTTTGTTGGTTCATATTAAATTCTTCTAATATACAAATAATACTGTATCACAGTTAGAATAAATTTTAATTTTTTTTATATCATAAATTTTCGTAAATTTCATATTCTCTCAAGCAGACAATGCTTAAGTTAATTGCAAAAACAATAAAAAATTAATTAACCGTTGGATTAACGTAGAACTTATTAATTAAATTACGAATTGTGCTCTAAAAGCTTTCAATTTTTAATAATTTTTATTGATAAGATAATTAAAATTTGACTCTTTTGCTATTAAAAGAAATGCTAATAAATTTAAAGTGAATCAATTCTAAGGATCGAAAACACCGTAAAGTCACTACGCTCCTTTTTTCTATTGGAAGTAATCACTGTTAAAGAATAATTTAACAATATTAGTGATAAAAAATAATGCAAGTTTTATCTTTATTCCTGTACTAATTCTAAAGACCGAAAACGCTGCAAAGTTAAAAAGTATTTAATTTGTTTTTAAAAATGTTAAATGATAAGGAAGAAAATAAATGGTTATCAGTTGAAATGCACCATTATCACTCAATTTTTATCTTTTAATTAATCCCATGTCAAATGCAAATTCACTGATATGATCAGTAATGTTAATAAAATGCGAAGTGTCGGTGAGCTTTTTTTGCAACCAAGACTTATATCTTCTGATATGATCATTGATTGAATTTTCATTGTGATAAATTTGAACTATGATAAATTATCACTTAGATCTTCATTGTAACAAATATAAACGACTTTGGAAGTGAGAAAAGCATGTGGTACCTAAATGAATGAGAAAAGTTTCATTGACATGAATTAAAACTGAAATTTAAAATAGTACTAGAAAGAATTCCTATTCTATGGTTAAATTGTGAATTACAGTTAGCAAGCTTATTAGTTGCAATACATTTATGCATGCATATTTTATCTAACTTGCATGCATGCATGAATAATTGTTTATTTGTATATATTTTTGTGAACAAATATGATGAAGCGGTTTGAAAATGAAAATAAAAGTACTTACAGGTGAGCAAAAATATTTATGGGATAATTGCTGCATGCATTGTTTGCTGAACTATTTCAATTTTAGCCTAATATATATTTTGATAGTGTTATTATCATCAAAAGGATTATTTATTTGTGGCTGATTCATTCTAAAAATTCCTAAAAGATTTTCTTATGGTAATTATTTAATAATTATTGTATTAATTATGAAATTTCGACAAATTTATTGTTGTTTATTAATAGATATCCTTATTTCGGATACATTAAAAGCTTCGCTTAATGATAGTTTTTAAAAGTTTCTCTGATCAAATTATATGAAATCATTTTTTATTGTATAATAAAATTACTTGAAAAAAAATGTTAGTTTTGTTTTACCTTTAATTATTATATGCTTAAAAAGTAAGTTAGAAAAAGGCTTACTTTTCAAATAATATATATTTATATAAAATATAATATGATAATTTTTCTTATATGCAAATGTAGCAATCAATAATTAATCGATATTCTATGTTCATACATTTGCTTGATAACTTTTATTGTTAAAGAGATTTTAATAGCATTCATAGTTTTATAGTTACATTTCAAATTTACACTCTGAAAATTTTTTGTGTTAAAATATGCATTTCGATAATAAATACAATTGAAGAAATTTTCTATTGCGAGGAGAATCTCTTAACATACTTATTGTTTTAATTTTTCTAATTTTTCTTTAAAGAATGAAAGTAATTATAAAAATTTTTTTCTATCTCTTTTATATGTCGTGAAGTTAATTAAAAACAATTAACTTTAGTTAAATTATTTATGCTAATTTAATTAAGCTAAATTAGATGGATGAAGCAAATTTCATAGCGTAAATTTCAATACAAATGTAAAATTATGAATGCTACAAAAATCTTTTTAACAGTAAAAATTATCGAACAATGTATAAACATGGAATATTGATTGATTATTGATTGCTATATTTACATATAAAAAATTGTTTTATCCTGATGTTAAATATCATTTTCTACAACGATCGGATCGTTGCATACCCTAAATTGATAATTATTTTTTTATGCAAAAATTTATTTTAATTAATTGAATATAATAAAATGTTTGTGTTAATTTTTCTTTTCACCTCTATCGGTTCGAAATTTACAATTGCTTGCATTTTCTTATCCTTCATTTTGTTACTTCTTTTTTGCTCTAATTTGTTTTTGAAATCTTTAAGATAGTTATTAGTTACAGCGCAATATGTATCAGAGCGCAATATATATTATAGCGCAAAATTGAATTGCTTTTTTCTCACCTAAGAAATGTGTAATTGAACTTTTATTCTCATCTGAGTTTTCTAGCCATGTCATTAGTATCGTATGGAGAATTCTATCTATAATATACTTACTATTTGACCAGTTTCTGAATTGTCAATGCAATTCTTTCCGAATTCAAATAATCGTTAGATAGTGATTGATAACTATTATTTCGATAAAATGAAATTCAGTATTTTATATTTCAGAGAACGATTACCATAAATCTTTCAATAAATGAAATTATCGAGCAAAATTGATTTATATTATAAATAATGTATATGCTACCCTACGAAAATTTCGAAATTTAAAAGAGAACATTTGAATATTTTGTTCGTATTTTTAAATAAACCATTTCAGTAATTCCAGAAATAAAAATAATAGTATGCTTAAAATTTAAATTTTAAAATAGGAAAATGAATTATTGAAGATGCAATATAAAAAGTTTGGGTCAATTGTTTTGTTGTTAAAATCGATGATGGTAATTATTTAATTTTAATTAAAAATATCTTTATAAACGCTTTTTTCACCTCTTATAAAATTCATTAAATTTTCTTGTTGTTACTAATTAGCATTTATATTCCTAAATAATTGAATTCAACTCATTAAATCAAGTTTTAATTTAAGTTAATTGCAAGCCTCATTTACAGTGCTGCAAACTATGTAATTTTATATATTTTGAAGCAGAAATTTCAATTAGAAATTGTAATTCATTTCTAAAAAAGATCATCATGTAATTCTTAGCCACATTTTTTAAATCGATAAATCTAACTTTAAAATGTGAAATTTTAAAATATGAAATTTATATATAATCAAAAAGGTTTCAATACCCTTTTCCTCTTCGCCTAATAGATCAATTATACATCAATAATATGAAATGAAATGTGAAACATTTTCATATTATTGAAGTATAATTGATCTATTTGACGAAGAGAAAAAAGTCGTCAAAAATACTCTAATAAAATTATATGCATTTTCGAAGTATCATTGATTTAGCAAGATAGCAATCGATTTTTAAAAGCTGTTTTAAAACGTTATCAAAATTTGGTTGTTACCGGATATAGTTACCTGATCAATGCTCTGTAACACTTTGAATTTATTTATTATAAGATGAATTATAATAAATAAATGATTTCAGATAGCTTTCTTATTTGTTCAGTCTATTCCAGTATATTTCATTTTTAAATGAAATGATAATGGGGGGGGGGGAGGGGAAGAATGAGTAAAAACTTATCATCCATACCTTACAGATCACAAATATCTTTTCTCTACATTTCTTGTGTAATTCAATTTCTTTCTTTATTATTTTTATCCGTAGGTTGTACAGTATTTTAATGAATTGATTATTTTATCGTCAAATTAAATTGCCAACAATTGCGCGATTAAATTAAATTAAATTTTTAAACTAATTAAACTTGCCGATTGATAAAGTTTACTGGATTTGCATTAATATTCGAAATTTCGAATTTTTAGTTGTATTTGAAGAGTGGCAATTTCGTGGTGCCATTTGACATAATAATGACAAAAATAATATCAACAATTAATATACAATACAATGCGAAAATTCCGCTTATGCGATATAATGGAAATGGTAAGCTTTTGCATATTTATCTGATTCCAATAGATAAATTAGATGAAATAAGTATCAATTATATAAATATGTTAGCTTTTTTCTTACCATGTTATCATTCGAAAAAAAACAGATACTTGATCATCATAATAAGGTTTTAATTTAGAAATGCTTGTCTTTTTAATTATTCAATTTGAAAGAAACTTCATTATTAGCTGATAATCTAATTATTCAATTTGAAAGAAATTTTATTACTAGCTAACATACATATTCTTATTCTTTTTTTATCACTACTTTCATAATTATTATCAGAAATATGAAATTATTGAATTTATCATACAAAAAAAATTTTCTGAAGAAAAACAATTCAAGAAAAAATTAATGCCAAATTTTAATTATTCAAAATAAATTTGTGTTCAATGAGACGAAGTACTGCAAATGTTATCAAATGAATACAAAACGATTCATTCAAAAATGGAATAAATATCATTTCCTCTTTTTAGATATATTTCTCGTTTATTTTTTTCTCTTAAAAAATCAGATAAATTTTTGTGTTGCAAAAAGTTGAACAATTATTTAGAGAAGAAGAATTAAAGTGAAAGAGAGATGAGATATGTACGGAAATGAATGGTACTAACAATTGCATTGAAGTACCAATCATTTTATGCCACGAAGGAATGAACGAACGAACGAATGAATGAATGAATGAATGAATGAATGAGTGAAATGTTGAAACTTTGTGGAAAATTGTCGAATAAAAAAGTTTAAAGGAAAAAGAAGGAAAGATTTAAATGGAAGTTTATTACAATAATGTATTTTTCTAGAAATTTCCTGAAAATATTGGGTTTTTTTCTTGTTTTTCTTTTTTCCTATCAAATTTACGAGTTGAAAAATTGTTGGATGAATAGAGGAAAGGAAGGAATAGAGGAAAGAAGCTTAACTTTTATAACAAATAAATTCTTCTTTTCATGAAGAAGATAGAGAGAGAGAGAGAGAAAGAGAGAGAGAGAGAGAGAAACTAGTCATTTTTCACATTTGCTTATTTATTTTTTTTTATAGCAATTTATTTTTGACAATGATAGCAATGTTCGAAGGGCGCAATAAACCGGCTTCCGCTCAATTTTCGCCATTTTCATCTACCATACCTTTCTCTCTCTCTTCCTCTCTCTCCATTTATTTCATTTCTTTCACCACAATTTAATTTTTTTCATATTATCCACTTATATATTACTATCAGTTAAAAACTAATAAAAGTCATTGAAACTAAATTAGCAATCTCTTCTTTATTATCATTTGCTATATTTTAAATTTATCATAATTTATTACAGCGATATAACATAAATTAACATAATTGACAATATTTATTGTTTTTGTTATGTAATGTGAAATGTTGTAAAGTGCAAAAAAATTTTTGGCAATATTTAATTTGGAATGTTAACATCGGTTGATGGTAGAATAGAAGAATTGAACACTACAAATATTGTGGAAAAAAGAAAATATCGGTGCTGTATCTTCACTGTTAAACTTTGTCATTCTTTCCTGAAGGTATGTATGAACGACAAAGTCTTTTCATTCATTCATTCAAATGATAATTTACTTTTTTTATAAAATGATGAAAAAAATTTGATCAGTCGAATAAAATTAAAATTTCATAATTTTTTCTTTTATTATTCATCAATGATTATTATTTTAAGTCGCCGAAGTTATTAAGTATTATTAGTTTACCTTAATTCTTCCTTTTTTTTCCATTTAATAAATTTCATTTTAAGTTATACTAGTGTGGAGCATATAGAATTTGGCTTACTCTTCCTAGTATCAACCAGCAAAAACTGGGCGCAAATGGTTTCAGTTCTGTTTAAGACATTTGATGATCAAATTTGCAATGAATTTTTAGTTATAAACAAACGCACTATCGAATAATGCATAATTATATCTATTGTATAGAATATAATGAGGTATATATGTGACTTAGTAGGAGATCAGATAGAGTGAAAATTGAGAAAATAATAATCAAAAAAGGGAACGTGAAATAGAAACGCAAAAGTGAAAGTACAAGTACAAAAGCGATTTTTGTTATTTTATTTATGGAATTTAAGTAAAATTTTATTCAATCAATATAGTTACAGTTGACAGTCTCTTGAAATGCATGGAAAAGAGATGATATTTTTTGATGAATATTTTGTTTTGATGAACAAAAATTCGTTTGTTGCACTTCCTTACCCATTCATTTCATCTTCTTCTTCCTTCATGGTTTTTCCCTGAAAAAAAAATTTCAACAATTTTATCGACAACAATGGGAACAAATAAATTCTCTTTGCTCTTCCGTTTCATCTTTCATTAATCATCATCGCTACCAATACCATCATCATCATCATCATTAGATCACCGCCACTATCGCTATGACTGTCACTATCGCCATTGTTATCATCACCATTACCACCACTGCCATCAATCATCATTCATCATCATCACCATCATTATAATTACCACTATCATCATCATCATCATCATCATCATCACTGTTACCGTTATTTAGTGATTTGTAAAAGAATAAGAGAGAGGGTAAAATTATGTGTATGCATGCAAGTGACTGGAAAAAGAGAAAAAGAGAGATAGAGCGGCAGGAAAAGAAGAATTTCCGTCAGATCTTCGATTGCACCACCAGCACAATCATTCAGTACTCATTTCAAAGAGTGTGATCAACGTTACCTGACCCGACCCGTACCGTCCTTCCTCTCTTCCTCAAGGCCTTTTCCCCTTCGAAGACACAAGCAACCGATCTCTCGATGGACCGCAATCTGCGATACAGTGAAATGCCCGTTGTATAATATAATAGTACATTGCTGATGCGGTAGGATTCATTACAGCTATCTTCTACTACTATCATTCGTAGCATTCATCGAAATCATCTATTCTTTTCATCATCCATAGAATTCACTATAATCATCTTCTACTTCTCCCATTATTCATAACATTCATCACAGCCTTTTTCTACTATTGGTTATTACTAACAACTTTATACTTCTATCTGTTATTTTGCCCTGAGTTGTCCTTTCTAAAGCGCTTCTCAAAGTCTTCATTACTTTCGGAGTTTCTTCATATATGTTTTGATTATCAAATTGTTTTCATTTATGAATCATTTTTACGAATCTCATTTGTATTGTACAAATGCGCAACAATGAAGAGCGGATTATATTACATTGAATGAATGACCGAACGATCCGATGATTAGATCCTTGCACAGCTTATCAAATTTGTTTACTTATTAATGTGATGTGTAATTATTTAGGGAAGAGTGCAATTTTTCGCATGACTTGTTATAGCACGCAGTGCCGACAGACTGTTTTCATTTGGATGCTCTTTTGACATCAGCCACCATCACTACCATCACCACCACAAAATCGTGTATCGCTCAATTTCTTAAGTTAAATATTTTTCCTAAAAAGTTTTCAATTTCAATTTCAGTCGTTTTATTGATATTTTTAACTTTCATCTAAAATGAATAAATAATTTTAAAGTGAATCTTAAATCATTTTTATATTTTAAATCAATTTTTAAAAGGGAAATTTACTTTTCCTATATGTTTTTAATGTATGTAATTTTCTCTCTTTTTTTCTTTTCCGAATAGAGATAGAGATTGAAGAATTATTAGTTTGATATTATTTTATCTAAAGTATTTTGTTGGTGCAATGAATAATTAGCATTATAATTTTATTGTTTTAATTAATGTTAGAAATTAAATTATTCAATTAATAACATTGAAACAGTATTTGAAAAATTCTTTTAAAACAGTTGAAATTCGAACGTTTATTTTAGTTGAAGTTTAAAATCCATTCTCATTTACTAACTATTCCATTTTCAATCAACTCTATCATAATTTATTAAAAGCTTGTTTGTTATGATTTCAAAAGTCACTAGCATATGTTATTTTAAAAAAAACATTGAGTTGCTCTGTCTACAGCTAATAATTTGAAATTTGATGCCATCGTTTTAATTTTTCTTCATTTAAATTAGATAAAAAGGAATAGCAATAGTTAATTTATACAAATAAAAATGCTGATTGTTATGTAGTTCTGATTAGTATCTGGCAACAACAGCAAGTAGCTCTTTCTTCTGTGATCGGAAATTCAAAAATCAATTCACTGACAGCAATTATAGCACTTCTTTAATGTTTCGAGCTAATTACTCATCTTAGTACTGATGTTATCGTATTCTACTGCTTAATATGTTATTTTCAGATCAGTCGGTTTTCAGTAGTTAATTGAAATGTAAAAATATCATCAATGTAGTATCAAGAATTATCAAGCAAAGAAGAGATAACGGGGTTAATACATTTGCGCTTGTAATTTCTCCGTTACATAAAAGCGTAGTTTTCGTAAAAAATCTGCAAAAGGTGGAATGTTGAATCTTCGACGTCCTGTTTAAGCCTAATAGTACGAGTTCCTGTTGGAAATAAGGATGATTACATGACCTACCTGTCGGCATAATATCTCCTGATACCTTTTATTGACAATTTTGAATTTTTACAGATTTTGTTTTTCTTTCTCAGAATAATCTATTAAAATTAAAGCGCTGGAAAAATGGGATCTAATTTTCCCAATTCGTATCAATCATTTTTCTTTGAAATTATTTGTCAAATAAAATATGCAACAAAATTTGTTGCTTGATTTCTTATGAAAAAATTTTTTTGGAAGACATTTCGTTCTTTTCAGTGTTACCTTTCCTAGTATATAAAAAACCATATTTTTTAATGAAAAAGTTATAGGTCAATCATTTTATCTCAAATGCAAAGGTATCATTGTTGCAAGAAATCGTTGCTTACAATGCCTCCCTTTCTCGTTGTATTGATTTAAAAGCATTATTATTTACTTATCCGAGAGTTAAGAGAAACCGGAACAATATGCAACAGTTTTCAACAGTATTTGGTGAAGTAAATTGTTATAAAAATTTATATCACCTAACTTTTTCTTCAGAAATTATAAAATTTTAATTTTATATTAACAAATTTGGTAACACCTTTCTTCATTAATTTATTATATCGAAATCGGTTTTGAATTTATAAGTCAAAAAGAAGAAATTTTGCTTTGAATTTATTTTGTACATTTGTAGTAAATTCTTATCTAATTCATAACTTATGATGAAATTTGAAGATTTAGTGAGAAATAAGTGATGAAAATTGATTTCCTGTTTACTCTTAAATATATTGACAAAAAAATCAATAGTTGTTTGTATCTGAGCGTTATTGCATTACTCATAAAGCGATAGTTTTATTTATAGCAAATTTTTAAGTAAACAAATATCATCGATCTCTTCTCCAAACAAATGAGAAATTATGGTAGTTTTCAACAATCTATTATGATTCGTTTATAAAATTTTTGAATTTAAAAAATAGATGAAAAAGTTCTGGTCAGTTTTTGTAAACATTGTTATTTCATGTCCACGTATTACATGTCCAACGGATCATATTTTCATCCTCAATTAACAGATCTTCAAACTGAACAGATCTGGTTAACCTTCTTATTTCTTGCAAAAATTCACTTTTTTTCTTTTCATCTTTCCATTTCTATTACTATTTCTTCTTGTTCATCCAATTTACTATTCAAAAAAGGTAAGAAAATATCATCGATATTGCGCACTTTTAAGCTTCCGCTTCATTTATTTCCATCGTTATTATCATTCAGCAAAAAATACTACGACATTGTTACAAAATTGGAAATTGTTTCTTAAAAAAAATGCAAAATTATTATTTTGTAAGATTTTTCGTCCATATGTTTTTCCATCCAATTTTATCGGAATTGTTGTAGAAGATCTCTTCTTCCTATGATCAATTAAATTTCTTCTTCGTACTCATTTTAGAATTACTCTTTTGTTCATTTTTTTCTTTGCAAATTTCTTACAGTGTAACAACTTCATGTTGAATTATTTATTGTTTTAGAGTTAGAGAAATTGCAGGAAAAAAAGTAGAAATTCTAATGATTGCTGCAAACTTATTTTTCTAAAATCTCATAAGCAGTTTTTATCCTATATTTTTGAGTTACTGTTGTTTTATATAGGAATCCACTTCATGAAGCAATTCTAATTAACTAATTTCTTATTTACAATTGAAAGCTTTCGGTATGAAAACTCAATTTTACTTACATGAAGATTAATTTTTCATCTTGAAAGCATATTTTGGAGTTTGCGAAATAACAAAAATTGTTGTAGGATAGCTTGATTGTCTATCCTTTAAAAAACCTGTTGTAACCAAATTTTCAAATAATCCTCCTAATTCTTCCATCTGATTCAGTCTGTTATCTTCCACGATCTTTCACGTAATCGAATTTTACGCATTTATCGTTTCAGAAACTTGATTTATTAATTCAAATTATGCAATTTTTTGAAATCACAAATATCGATGTAACAACATTCTGTCCATAATATCATCAAATGGCCCTTAAAGAATCACGAAAAGTAAATCTTCTCTTTTGTCCTAAGAAGATAGGAAGGATTTGAATTGTTGTGGTAATCCTACCCATTCATCCCTTTTTCTTTTCACTATTATATTTGCATAAATAAATTCTTTTATTTATACAGCACGCGTTTTAATTTCGTGACGAGTTTAATTCCGCTCTTTAATTTCACATATTTTGTATTTTTCTTTAGTGTCATATACATATATATATAAACCTTTACTTCTCAATCTATCATTCTTATCAGTCTATCATTCAAATTTTAAGCTTTATTTTTTAGATGAATTCAATGATCGTCGAAAATTTTAAATGTCTTTATATGATACATCTAAATGCATAACATAATGTAAATTTCGAAACTCATGCATCTGAATGAATGAATGAATGTTTTGAAAGTTTAGCAGTTCCATTGGATATTTCTTTATTTAAATTTTATGTGATCAAAGAGATTGTAACATTTTTGTGCTCATGCAAATATTTTGTCAACTAAACTGTCTGTAACTGTTTACTTCACCACTGATGAAAAGTGTTAAATTGAATTAAGTTAATTTTAGTTTAGGACCACAAAAGTGCATCAAATATGACAATGTAATAAAAATGGATTACTTTTATTCTGATGGGCCCATTAAAACTACTGAAGGACATTTACATGTACCAATCCATTGATTCCGTTAAAATGTCAAGAATGGAAGAGGTCAAATTGGTGTAAAGTAAAACTGAGCGATAGTTTTATCATTATCAAAAGAAAAACAAATGACTTTGTAATAATACCTAACAATGAATCTTTTTACCCCAACTCTTTCCTTTTATTTTATTTTTACTTTTTAAAACAAAGCCAATTTACTGTTGTAATTTAAAATTGTGATAAATTTTTTTGTTTATTTAAAATTTTTAAAATAAAATTTTATATTAATTAGCAAAGTAAGAAAAGACATTTAGAGAATAGCAAAAAATTCTAAAATTCAAAAAGCTTCTATAAAATGTTTGGCACTTTTTCTATTATCTTTTTAATTTTACATATTTCAAGTAACAAGTGTGATCGTGATATGGCTGCCGTAAGAATTGATTGGATAGTTTACAACCGGTTTTATTTTCACATTTCTGTAGGAAAAAAAATCGATTTTTGAACATTTAAAATTTTTAGACTTTCGAAGTGTTCTGACTTTCAGCGAATTTAAATTATCAAAGATTTATTTTTATTACTTAAATTTTGAAATATATAATTAATTTCATGAATGAATCAAATAATCAATGCCTTAGTTATAAAGTTTTTTGACAATTGCAAATGCAAGCGAAAATTGATAAAATGAACAATAGAATGCTCTTATCTAATCATTATCAAATTTCCTTTCAACATTTACATATAAAACTTGTTCTCAAATCTTTGTTTCATAATCGAATATAATTGTTTCAGTTTTGCGCCATTCATATAACATCACTATAAATCGGAAGATCGGCCTTGAATAGATACGATTAGTGGTACCTAATCTTACATCGATGATATCGGAATTATTTGATGGGTTTGTCAATATAATGAAAGTACCATTCCTACGAATATTATGTATGATAATGGCATTATTAGAGAAATGAACTAATAATTATGAGAAAGTTACAATCAAAAGGTGAAAAACAAAAAACTTAGCGATAATAAAAATCAAATTTTGCTAACTTTATACTTCTATTCATATCAAAACATTAAATTATCCGTACTTAAAATTTATTCTTTAATTTGACAATAAGTTTTATTGTATTTGTATTGATGTATTTATATGTGTGTGTGTGTGTGTGTGTGTGTGTGTGTGTGTATGTGTGTGTGTGTGTTGGCATGTAAGCTAATGTGTGTAAAATATTGTCAGCAATAATGGCCTGGTGATTATCTGAATTCCAGTTTTTTTCGCTTTATAGCAAAATTTATTTTTGTCTCTGAATAGATTTATATGTGGGTATTTGATCAACAACAAAACAATACACTTCGGATATACACACACACACACACACACACACACACATTACATACATACACACATATATACGTACACATACGCACACAGACACACACAACTATACACATACACACACATATAAAAGTATTATTAATCCAATTTAAACAGCGCTGAATAACTCATACAAAAAATTCCCATACCTATTGTAAGGAAGATGTAATGTAAAATTTTGAATTGAATTGTCAATGCTGTCTGCAAACGAAAACTTTTCTTTTTTTTCAGTTTATGTGAATCATAAACTTGAAAGTTTATGATTCACATCAATGTTTATTTAATCTTTTGTCTTTTCTTACATCTAACATATAATAAGCATTTTCCCATATTAATTAATCATGCGATGTAAGAAGTTGCAATATTTGAAATATATTCCGGATCCGGAATATATTTACCGAATTATTAACTAGGCTTATGTTTTATTTGGAAATATTTTTTATTGATTATGCATTTTAAATCCATTAATATATAAGTAAGCTTCTATTAAGAACTAATTAATCAATCCTTTAATTACGTCTATAAGAGGTGAAAAGTGAGAGATTTAATTTCCAAAGATAATTCAGTCTTTTTTTGAAGAGAGCTAAAGAAAGAAACGATCTTGAAATTATCTGTCTATTTTTTAGGATATTTTTTATTGCTTTTTTCAATATCTTTGATTTCATTAATGAATATGTATAATTCGATAAGTAAGAAAGTAATTATATTATTTAGGTTAATTGATAGAAGTGGAAGGCCTTTTTTTGCTTTATTTTATTCACTTCGTGTTAAATAAATGGCTGTTATGTTCAATAGGCTTTCATACTTCTACCTAAATTCACTAGATGTTAAGATTTAAAGTCGGTACCGAATGGTTGTGGAAATTGTTTAACAACTTTCTCATATATCCATGCATAAATAAATTAGAATATAACTCTGATATTTCTATTTAATTTTGTTAGGATCAGGATCAGTAATGCTTCCTATACTAACGGGCCCTTGAGCCACTGCATAAACTTCTCCGTCTGCACCGAAAAGAGGAGTAGCAATCATACAAGTAAGCTGCCTGTAAACTTTTTCGTCGTTTTAGTTGAAAAATGGGATGAAAGCTCTCATACAATTAAGAAAAGAAACCAATAGATAGTGCTAATTTAGGACTTTTACGTCGGAGGAATTTTAGAAGAAGGCGAAATTGTTGGTCAGATAATTGGCAACTAATAGCGCTGGCGACAATGGAACAAATTCTATGTTTTTACATACACCTTTATCCAATGAATTTCGTATCTGCTAATGCCATGAGAAATTTATTTTTCAAATTGAGGGTGTAGCGAAAAATATTGCTCTTACCGGTTTATGCAAAATTCCGAAAAGCGAAAAAAACATGAAATGATATTTCCAAGAAGTCCAATATTTTGGATGATCAAAGTCACTGTGCATTGGTTGTTACCCCAAGAAAGAGTGCTCTGCAAACATTGCTGGGCATTGGTCAACCAAAAATGGACACCTCTCTTTAAGCAATACTAGTCAGCAAGCTAAAGTCATGAATACAAATATGCGTTATTTAAATTCTGATTTTTTTTATTTCTATTTAAATGTTTTCATTAAAACAATTTTAAAACTAAAGAAAGAGCTATTTAAATTTTTTTTCGAATAAAAATATTTTTAATTATAGGCATCTTACATTAACAATTTTTCTATGGCTGTTCTGACTGAACTTTTTCCTAATTGCTTTCATTTAGTATTTTTAATTGACCACTTTTTTGATCGCTTTTATCAATTCAGAAGTATCTTTATCCAGTTTTGATAGTTGACAGCTATTGAAGAAGTGAATGAAAAACTTTGAACATAAACAAATTAAAATAAATTGGGGTTGTTTAGTGATTGGTCCATTCTATTTATTTCTGACACGATTGGGCTCTTTTTAATTTCGAACTTTGCACTTCAATAAATTTTATTTGTTAACTTAATTACTGTAATTTGTTGTTCCATTTTGTAAAATATGTTTTTTTTGCGCTATGATTGCATTTGTGTTCATTTTAAAATTCACGTTTCTATCTTAACAGTATGTTCAAATACGATAGATGCTGTCTATTCATTAATGATAAATATTTGTTAATATTATCTCAGCCTTTCATTATCCGTTTTCAACTTTTGCATTTGCATGTTTATATTTGGAAATAATTTGTTAAGTTTTTGCAGCACGAAGACTAAAACGAGTGCCACCGAAATTTTCGAATTTCTCAAATAGTTTTTCATCAACAAATAAAGTTGATAACAAAAGAGCGCATTTGGTAGAGCAGCAAGCTCAAATATCACCACCGCCATTATCTGATATTCCATCATTTCAGCTACGGAACCAACAGTTTGTCACTGGAAACGGCGATATTCCCGGTAGGTTGGTTAATTGAAAGATTTTTTATATATAAAAGTAAGAATTTGAAATGATATATCGGAGAAGTTATCCTAAAAACTAGAAGACTTTAATGTTTAAAAGGAAGAAAAAACTTTAAAATTAGCAAAAGCATTAAAGAGATTTAATAAATTTTGTTTTTAATTTAAAACAAAATGACCACTGCAATGAATAAGTTTGTCTTTGTTAGCAAAAGATAGCTAAAGATTATTTGTCAGGCATAATAATACAGCATCAGTGGACAACACCAAAAAACTTATCTTATATTGATAACAATAGCAAAAACAAAAGTGTCATGTCCGCAAAAGTAGAAACAACAATACGACAATGGTCGACACCAATCGAAAAGGTCGTTGAGGGTCAACCACCAAGACCTGTGAGTCATCGATTTAAATTAATTTGCTTCTGTGACAAATTAAATTTAATTTTTGGTTGACGTTAGGAAAAAATCAAGCATATTAAGGACAATATGTTAAGTGAATAATATTAGGAAGTGGGCTGTTAATTTAAGTACATTCGTTTCATTGTATTTATAAATAATTTCGTATTTGTTTGTGAAACAAATTAAAATATTAATTAGTACCATAAAAAAAGAATGCAAATGAAATTATAAAGTTATAATAAATACCTGTCATTAAGGAAAGGGAATAAATATATTTTAGATTATTAGATTTAAAATTTATTTAAATGAAAATTTTCCAAATTAACCGTATAAATCAATGTTTAAATTATTTTGGAATAATTTTATATGACAGCAAAATTGATTTTTTATCAATTATTTGTTATAATATTGAAATCGATTACTTTGGAAATACACTTAATCTTAAATTGCTATTTTACTAACTTATCATGCTTTAATATAGCTATAACTAGTGATTACTCAAGTTATATTTGATAAGATTTTACCAATTAAAAAATATCAAAAATGCACTTAATGTTAATAGAAGTATAATTACATAAAATCCTTTAAAACCAATCAACCATCTGTTCCTGTAGCCAGATGTCTAATGATGGGAAGGAAAAAGCGAGCGTTATCCAAATATCTTCTCATTTTAAATTTTTCTTTATAATAATATAATTTCTTATATGATTATAGTTTCGTTCCCACCGATTGTTCACATCGTTTGTCTTTATTTCTTCTTTTTTTATCTTTTTAATATTTTCAATTTGATATTTTTCTACTATTTTATTCAAAATTCAAGTTTCATGATATAAGTAGTTAAACGATTATGTTAAATTGACCAATAAAATCAGCAATAACTTTATGTAATTTAAATAATTTTAAATATATGATATAATGAAACTTGAATTTTAAACAAATTGAAGTGTCGAAAAAAATTTTGCAAAAAGAAATTCAATTGTGCTTAATTATGAAAATACCATCACAACGTTCCGATATAAATGGAGATCGTGGCGGTATTAAGGAGGAATTTTGAAAACTAATTTTTGTTCAGCCAACTGTAAAATAACTTAGTCATTCAAATTTAAATTTTGATACTGATCAGTTGTGAAAGTTTCTTTCTTCTCTGCAAGCCATTCTCTATCCTTGATCGATAGATATAATTTTATTTTAATGTGTTTTAACCTCATTTTCAATCATTTTATATCGTTCATTGTAATGCCTACCTATTCTACTTTTTTTGCGCAAATAGTAATAGTAGTAAAGGTTGCTTGAAAGCACATTTTGTTTCCAACTTTTTATATCTTAGTTAATTTCCAACCATTTTTTCAAACTTCGGTTTTTCGATTTCATATTACCGACAAGAAGTATACTATTCCAAAAACTTTGCAACTGGCAACACAAAAGTTGCTCATAACATTTGGAAGCAGTTGAAAAGAAAAAAGTTGTGGAACTTTAGTTTGGAAGAGGGCGCAAATATCGCATATATCGGATTTCATTGAAATCTGTTTACCTGTTCAAGCAAAGAAAATAGAGATGTCAACTGATAGAAAAAGCCGTTTATCGCAGAAGAATGTCAAATTATCAAATTCATTAAATTATGCAATGTCCATTGATCAGTGCCGGATCCGTCCATTAGCCCTTTCCTATAACAATTTATTGTAAATAATAATGAGTAGATAGAGCGAAAGGTCGTGTAAGCTTTTCCGCTCTACTCCAGGTGGCCGTATCTTCTTTATTGATGCTTAACATTATGTATGCTATTGATTTATTTGATTTTCCTCGAAATTTCAACACTATTCGATAGATGTCACTTTCATCTACATCAGTAAATATCCTGAACACTCGGATTTTCTAGAAGTCTTCATCTTTCAAATTACTAATTAAGTGTAATGATACACGTTTATTCATAACGTCTCATTCCACCTCGCTATTTATATCGAACAATATTTTTGAAGTATAACTAAAACCAGAGTTTTCCAATCAAAGATAGAAGAAAGTACAAAATACGAGTGTCATTTCCTCGTTCAAATCACGATAAAGAGATCTGCAAGTTTTTGCACTATTATTTCATGCTTTCGCCTTCAGCAAATTATTACCATTATCATCCCTCTACCATCATCATCATTCAGATGCCATATTTTCATCATTTCAACCAAGTAACCGCAGGCAATCGACGAAGTTCATCAAATTCTTGCCGGTTCATAACATTCAATTCCACTTATATAATTTGTCTAAAAAAAAGTTTATTAACTATTCATTGAAACTTATTCGTATTATACATTTCGGCTGTAAATGTTTAGTTAAATTAGGTTTTCTTTTATTTTGATAGGCCCATCAATTCATTTAAATGAATACTCGTTTAAAAAGAACCTGATTCCTTGCAATTAATTATCATTCCAAGTAATCTCCTTGTCTATCTCATATATAATGCTCATTTAAACCTACTGATCATTTTGAATTGAAATCCATTCAAAGTAAATTAATTGTTCACAAGGATAAGTTGCAAAAAGATCTTTAATGAGCATCGATATGTTATCTCAGAAGTTATTGCAGAATTTCAAAATGAATCATTAAAAATATTTTTGCTCTTTTCAGTTTCCACTACATCACAGTTTCAATATGTATATTTTCAACTTTCCTTACCGTTCGTTTCATTTCATTTTATTCCCATCAATCTTTTATATTTTAAGAATCTGGAATAAAAGTTAGAATTTTTTGTTTATCCAAAATTGCCATAAAATTTAGCTAAATTTAGTTTAAATAATGTGGCTTATCAATTTATTTACCTGTTTTGCTGCTTATAATTCACAGTTTTCTATTTAAAATTTCAAAACAAAAGAAGGAAATCATAGTAATAATTTTGTTCGGTTAAAACTAGCCGTAATTAACTTATGCAAATAATAAATTAAAATGGCGTTTAAATTTCTATTTATGAGAAATTTTGATGAAATATTGAATTCTGAATCCTAATTTATTATTATACTCGAAACTTGTTTTTCTTCAGCTTTAAAGAAGTGAACATAAAAGAAATAGTTCAAATTTCAATCTCCCACTACACGTTACCTTTTTCTAAATACCGTAAAAACTAAGAAAAATAAAATTATTTTATTCAGTAATTCCGGAAAACTGAACTTTATTCAATAATTCCAGAAAACGGAAGGAAAATTGCATGAAATTCGATCATTTTGTAATTTTCTATTAAAAATTCATTTTCTTAGAATAAAAGAATATGAGAGAGAGTGGGAAAAAAGTGTATCGTTTATACATTATGATATTGTTGATTATTCGTCTTCTTTCTAGTAATAATAATAATAAGAATTTTCATTCGTATCTTTTTCCTCTTCCTATAATTTATAATCTGCTTAAATTCATATTAGTCTGTTAATTTAAAAAATTAGCTTAAATTTTGATTTATATAGTTATAATCAAGTTTTCAAATTTATAAATTTATGTTAAATTTCATTTATTTAATATTAGTCATTTAATTCGAAAACCATTCTCACATTTTTTTTGTTTGCATATTCAGGCTTTATCATTATTGGCTAAATATCACGCTATTTTTTCATAGCTAATAAATTATATGCTACCTAAATGAGGTGCAATTTCATTTTCCTATCACTGGATAGATAATCCAGTTATCATTATCCTATTTTATTCAACAATATAATAATAATAATAATAATAATAATAATAATAATAATAATAATAATAACATAATAATAAATAATAACTAATAACTAATAATAAATAAATAATAAATAATAAATAATAAACAGGTAAATGATAAATAAATAATAATGAATAAATAATAATATTATTAACAATAATAATTTCGTTAGATAATGCAAAAAAATTTTCGATAAGAGAATTATTTAATAATTATTCATTTAATATTATGAATTTCTTTTTTATTCCACGAAAATACTATAAAACTGAATTTTATTAGATTGGTTTAATTTTAGGATGGAAAATTTTGAAAATTTTATGGTAGCTTTTGCGAGAATTGTAATTAGTTTATTTCAAATTAATTTAGTTCAGATTAGTGAGGAAAGCGGGAAAAGTTAAAAAGGGATTAAATTAATTGCATTAGTATTAGTGTTCAATTATTGATGCGCCAAAATTTTGTCTGCTAACTGTAGCTATTGCTGACACTCAGATTTACATTTATCTTTTGCTTATTCATTGCTTCATTTGTTTACAGATATGAATAAGAATTTATAGGTTTATTTATTTCTGAAATTTGTTTACTTTTGTCATCGATTGTTGTTAATTTAATTAATCAGAAATGAATTTTAATGAAAGTAAGATTTTGAATCAAATATTTATTCTTGATGATCTTCAAAATCACCTAAAATATGATTAAATTTTGATTTGTCTGTTAACTTCAAATAATTTATTATTTTATCAGTTTATCAGAATGGATAGATATTTTGAAATCTGTTTGGTAAATTATTGCTTTCATTTTATTTTTAAATTTTAAATTTTTTAATTTTAAGTTTTTTTTTGCATTTCCTAATTTTTCATCAAATTTAAGAAAATTGAAATTATTCATTATATTTTCTCATTTATGATTTACACAATACTTTTCATTTACTGCGAAAATAAATTTGATTCTAAAATAAGTTATATGTTTTAATATGTTATGATGAAAGAGTGAGGAAAATTAAAGCACTGAAATAATTTCGCTTCTAAATTGAATGACTAAATTAGCTTAATGAATTTTTTATT
The DNA here is from genome assembly GCA_916381525.1 of Cercopithifilaria johnstoni. Classification (NCBI taxonomy): domain Eukaryota; kingdom Metazoa; phylum Nematoda; class Chromadorea; order Rhabditida; family Onchocercidae; genus Cercopithifilaria; species Cercopithifilaria johnstoni. Next base: position 77,043 of record CAKAEH010001251.1, read on the forward strand.
ATAAAAATATATATTTGCTTCATTTGAAAAATTTCAACTTTAATTTTGGTAAATTGTAAAAATACAAATTATCTTCCATTAATTTTTCTTCAACGCAACGTTTTTTTCATTGGTACATGAGAAATAACAAATTTGAACTTTTTCACTTATTATAAATTTCCTTCAATTAAGCAATCTAACAAAATCTTTGCTGCTATTAGTAACCAAACTTTTTATTTCAAATTTCATTTTTCCGTTAATGAATTCAATTCATTTTATTGGTTAATGATAGCTATACATATATGATTTGAATCAAACTTTTGAAATTTAAGATCAGATCAATTATTTCATTCAATTGATATCTTATCAATAAATGATGGCAATTTTTGATTTGCTTATTATTGATATTTTCTTAACATTTTGCAACATCGACAGAAGAGGAAGGAATGATGGAGGGAGAGATAAGAGAATATGTGCTGATTTTAACAAATTTTTTGCTTGTTCAATGATTCCAGTAAATTTGAATATTTTTGAGAAGATTAGCTTTGATGAAGTTCCACGCTCAATTCATCATGCTATATTACACCTAGGGTCAAAAAATCCTAAAATATTTTAGAGTTATTGAACAGCTAGGCTGTCAATCAATCCAATCAATTTTTGATTTTCTTTTTCTAATGAAATGAAGCGATCGAGAATGGCTATTTGAAGAGTAATGATATATGGCTTGTGTATAGTGATCTTCGATCAATCTTCATGCATTCAAATAACCTCTGATCATTGTGATATGTGTAAGAATTGTTTGCCTCATTTTATTTCAAAATGTCTACACTCCAGCGATATTATCATGGGAGACAAACATCGCCAAAACTCTTTCAATTTTGACTATTTATCCTTTCATCAAAAGCTTCCAAATAACTTTGTATCTTTCATTTCAATTTTATTCACATTTGAAATTATTCATTCCTTGCAAAAGTTCATCGAATTGGAATGTAATGTCTTAATGATTCATCGAAAGTCCTATTTTTAAACATATCTTAAAATGAATGAAATATTTCCTTTGCTCAAACAAAATTCGTCTATTTCAAACATATAACTGACTGTACTATTATTCATACAACGATCGATTATCTTTTTTGGAAATGGATCGCGCTTTCTTTATTTGATAAAAAATTTAAGTAAATAGTGAAAACGTTTCCAATATTAAATTATATATTGTATACGAAATGGTGGAACAACCACAAGTTCAACGATTTTCACCGATGTTTATGGAACGTCTACGTGTTTTTGTATGTTCCATCTGATTTGAAGCCAAATTTTTTAAATATCTTTTTTACATTTAAATCCTAGCAAATAGCTTTATATCATAGTATATTATCTACCTTCCAACATAAACAAAATTTAAAATTTATTTCTTAAAAATCAACAGCTACATGTCTGAAGTACATTTTGCTAAAATTATTCGTTTCCAATTTGTTGCTTAATTCATTTTTCGATTAAAATTCAGTTCATAAATAATATATTAGAAAAAGTAAACTGTCAAATTGTTTAAAGGCAGACTTATTTTCATTCTAATTTGATATTCATTCATTTATCGTTTACTTATTTTAATTTTGCACTTAATTCATTTCCAGCTGAAATTATTCACTTAATAATATTATTCAGTAGTTCTATCGTATTTATTTTCTCACTTTAAAAGTTATCCTAATATAAAGATTAATTGTATGAAATTTTAGTACTTATTTGGCATCAAAAATTTGATGCTAGATATTGGCTGGTAGCAACTGCCATCATTAGTAACAATCTGATCATTGCTTCTTAGGTTTTGAATTGCTAAAATTGAAAGAGAAAAAAAAATTGCAGTAATTTTTTTAAAGTGAATATCAAATTACAACAGATATATCAATTACACTGATAGTAATGGTGAATACAGATTTTTTCTATCAAATAACTGAAATCGAATTTCAGCCTTTTCAAGACATAAATTATGGAATTTCCAAGTTAGCTGCAAAGTGCTTTACAAATTCCAAAGTAATTTGGAATCCAAAAAAACATTTTCAAATCAATATCAGTTCTCTTCCAGGAAGACCATCCGACGATAATCCATGGTGAAACGCAAAAATCTGTGATACAGTCTATTACGCCTAATTATAAAAGTGTTAGTGAAAAACAAGTGAGTTATTATTTCATTTCTCTCATATATTTATTTTTAGTTTTTCGGCAAATGCCATATTTCATTGATTTTTTTCTTTAAAATTGAGATGTATCAAAATATTGATATTAAAAGGTGATATTACAGGTACAAAAAATGGATTTTGGTTCAGATTTGAATTTACCAGAAGCCGTTGGCGATTATAAGGTATGCCTTTTTTTCAATGAAATTTATTTCGTATTTCATGAAGTCGTAAATAAAATTAAAATTTTATTGTTCAAAGATAGAAAAGAGATGTTTGTTGATCGCAATGCATCTCAGCAGAATTTAATTAATTTACTCTCTGTTAAAATGTTTTAAAGTTTGCAAAGTGATTTTGATTTTAAAAAATTTAAATTGATTTTTTTTGAATTTAAATTTATAATTACAGTTATTTTTAGGTGAAAGAAACGCAGGATCATTTCAAATTACAAATTATCGATCCAAAAGTTACTTCGAACGCATCGATGCCGGCACAAAATCGAGAGATTCCACGAATTCAACGGCGAAATTTAGATTTTCCAAGTGAACATAGTAAACGGTCATTCCTGAAATTGGAACCAATGCAACAAAGGAAATTACGGGTATGCAATATATAATATGGAAAATTTTCAAATACCATTTTCTGAATTGAAAGTAAAAATATGATATTATAGGAAGCTTTTGTTAGATATTTTCATGAAGAAGAAGGAAATCGTTTAGATTTATTTATTATAAAACTATATGTGTAAAACTTTCATCAGTTCAACTTTTTCCATTGCGCAGCATAAGATAGTCTATTTAAAACAAGTTTAAAATAATTGCTACAATTTTCTAATTTTGATTTATGATTCTTGAAAATTTCAGAAGCGTCGAATTTAATACGTTGAATTTAAATTTTTTTAAAACGAAATCTAATTTTCAAGCAAAAAATTCTGGAGTTTTAGGCTGTTGAAACACGTCCTATCACAACTAGTGCATATTTAACGGAAAGCCTAGATCGACATCGTGATATGGAAGCATCACGACTAAAAGATTACTTAAAAGCAAGGGAAAATGATGCTAATAAACCATGGGATAAGCCTCAATGGCCTGGCCCAAAGGTATCAATTATAGTTTTCATTAGTTTGGAAAGCTTAGTGCGAAGAAAATTTTATATGATTAAAGTAAAGTTAATGATGGAAATTGCAGAAATGAAAATATTTGATCATTTTCAGACTACAAAATCAAATGATCAATCACTGAAAGAACTTGCTGAAATCAAGAAGGTCAATTATGAATCTTTTTTTCAAATCATTATTTGCATTAAATTATATTAAATTAATGTTCCGATAATGTTTCAAGATGATATAAAACACAACAGATTTCACTGCAAAGGATATAAAATGAAAATGAAATCCGATGATTTGAAAATTTTGAAAAGAAAAGAAGTTCAAATGAACATTTCACATTTGACCTTGTCAAAACATATGGTAATCCATATCGTAATTGACTATGCTGCGGAATGATAATCTGTCATCTAATGTATCATAAGAATGCATTAAAAGTGGAAACCTAGGAGAGATGATGGCCTTGATGATTTAAATGTTAAATTATGACTACATGAAATTATCTATGGTCAAACACCGGACATGCCCATCATCTTCACAATTTGACCAACCACTTTCAATTAAAAATAAATCTCAAATTTTTTTGATATTTTTAGTGACTTGTTTTTAATTTCAGACTATCGAAGCTCTTCAGAAGGTAAGATTTTCTTTTCATTTAAAATTTCTCGGTAATTTATTTTTAAGTAAGCTAGTCCTGTGCTTTTTTTTTGTCCAATTCTTGTAATTGTTTTTTACTTATAATTTAGCAGATTATCTTTGTTAAGTATAATCTAATCAAATTAATAATGATGATTTCGCGATATATCGTAGGAAATAATCATAGCTTTAATTGTTGTGAACGATTTGATGAAATTTTTTAGACGTTATCCAATCCCAAAAAATTGCTGGTTTAGCAATAAATGCTATTTTTTTTGGTTCGTAGATTATAACTTCAAATTTTTGAATTTGTTAAATTTTAAAAAATTTTTATTTTTTGAATTTTAGTTTAGATTGTCTCTATGTAACTTGTATTGTGTCATAATCTTTTGTTTATTTTCTGTTTATTTGTCCAAGTTGGAACTGAGATTGTAAGGCTTGGTAAGGGCCAAAAAAGGCACAGAAAACCGTTGAAAAACATACAAAAGACGCAGTAGCAATGGAATGTTATCCGATACTGTGAGATTTTATGGAAGTAGAATGAAATGGATCAGAATTGAAATCGGATTGCTTGGACACTTCATTACGGAATGAATAACGAACATAGTACGTATATGTTTCATCTATTCATTTTTCTTCCTCAAAAATTTCAATTCTTATAAATTTTTGATTTTCCGAACTCTTAATGATTATATTGATTTAAGCCTGCTTTTCTAATAACAGGGAATTCATCAATGTGAATTTCCGGTTGCTTACTTAGCGATATAAGTATTTCAGTGGCAATTTACTACACCAAAAACATTTTATTTCATTTAGTTAATTGTTGGAAAGTTCGGGTCTATTTTTTATTATGCTGCGACATCTTGATATACTTAAAGTCTACAGAACTATTTTAGTAATACTTAATTGATCTGTAGAATTATTTAATCAAGGGAATTTCGAAGAACACTTTGCAAACAATTTTAAACTTTTTTAGTTTATATTTAATTTGCCAAGCATTTTTTAAACTTTTTTTTAGTTTATATTTAAGAATAGTTTATGTTTAATTTGTCAGCAACTTTTAAGTATGAATTTTAATTTGAAGTATTTGTTGGCACAAATACTTCAAATTTTTGTGAACAATAACGAATGGGAAAAGTATGAGGAATGTGGAAGTTAGCATTCCGTGTAAATATTTGCATCTATGTGTGCTATCAAAATATTTAAGAGGTGAAATTTTAACGAAAGTGAATTTAACGATCGAATTACCTACCTGATAATAAATGAATGCTTGATGAAATCCCTGAACGATTATATGTGAGATAGGTTGTCAACTAATTTTCAATTTAAATTTCTATGTTTAATGAATTCATTGGACTTATGAAATCAAGTATAATAATTAATTCATTAAACATAGAAATGTATTAAATGAACCAAGTTCATTTAATAAATTTTTCTGTTTGAAATACAATAACTTGCTCAATACACTTTAGTTAGTTGAATTTTAGGGATTCAGAAAATCTACCCTATTCTTATTAATGGGCACTTGCTTCTAAGTTACCGGAATCTTTATATTATTAGTAAAAGGCGCAAAAATCATGTCGAACTTATGAGTAATAAATTACTGTCACGTTTCTAACAAATTAATCGAAAGTTCTAATTAAAAAAAATTTTCATTTTGAGTCATAGCTTTTTACTAATATTCATTTATTGGTTGAAATATATTTGACAGGTTATTTTTAATATACAATTCTTCATTTATTTATTTCGATTACAAAATAGCACATCTTATTCTGTTTGTGCGGATAATTAATATAAATTACGGGAAAGTTTTGATTTTGAATTGAATTCAGTTGGAAAATTATTACAAATATCGTCTGATAATTTAGGAGTTACTTCAAGAAGTTTTTTTGAAAAAGATTCATTAGCTCATATAATTAAATGAAATAAGCATATTGGTCAGTAAGTTTAGTTGTTTGATAACTTCTGATAATCTTTCACTTCGCTTTTTTATGTGCTCTCGTCAATGTACGAGAAGTAGAAAAGAAAATTTTATAATTTTTCGTGACAGAAAGGAATATAATTTTAGTTTTGTGTTTATTTATAGAACACTATTGATAAATCTTTATCATTAGCAGGTTTACGAGGGTATGCCAGAAATTGTTTAATGGTTTTAGAATAGATTTAGAAATGAATGAAATGAAATTTTAAGTTAAATTTTAACAAAGACTGTTTTATCAGTCATCGTTTGAAAATAGTCTGTATTAATTTTTACAGATTTTTTTTCCTATTTTAACTTATAAAAACTTAAAATTTTATCTCTTATCTAAATAAAGTAAGTTTATTTTGAGGGCATTTTCACGAATGATACTCGCCGATATTATCTAATAAACTTGTGATATTAAAATAAACATTTAGCTTTTTTGAATTCAATCAACTCTTAAATATTTAAAAATAAAAAGAGCTAAAAGAATCTCTTTTAAAAAGTGGAATTTAAGATGAATTTCATTAATTCGTTATATTGATGTAATAGAAAATTAAATTCTATCTGTCATTTCCAGCTATTCCTTTGTCAACTATTCGTTGAATCTCTCTCTCAAAAAAGAAAAATCTGCCCATTTCTTCTTTTTCTTATTGGCTGTCTTTCGTTGATATATCGTCGCCTGTTTTGTTGGGAGAAATTTTGTTTGCTAAAGCACCTCTGATGATAGAACCCTCTAAATATTGTTGTAATGGAAAGCTTATTGAATAAACTGAAATGAACGAATGAACGGACTGTCATCTACCTCTAAATATATGTTGTGGTGTATCCGTCTATGTGTGTATCTCTGTGTGTTATGTAAGTTTATACATATATCTTGTTGGTGAGTGAATGGGTGAAAGTATGGAATTGTATTTTTTTAAGGTATTAACTCAGTTGGTTAGCTCATTTTGTATGTGTATATGTGTGTATGTTGCTATCAATTTGACTGGTAAGTTGACTGGTAATAAGTTTCATTGAATTGCTGCTTCTTCTCTCATCTGAAATATCTAGATAATTCTCGAGATCTTTAATATTTGAAATTTTTGCTGCTATTGACTGGATGATATGATTACTGATAATGAAAAAATTTTATGATGATTAGATTATCCTATTAGATACTGTTACCTATTTATCTGTTCACTTCTTCCATTTCTTCTGTTGTCACATTCCATGTCAACAATGTGGAAATTTCAAAGTGGCGCACAGTATAACAATTAATTTTTCATTACAAACAAACAATTGTTTTTATTCTTATTCTTGTACAATTAACAGTACGAAAGCTGCAGAAATAGAAGTTTGTTTTTTGCAGTAAAGGTACTGTTGTTGCTATTCTCTGTAATCATTATTACTACTTGTGAATTTTGCTGTTTATTTTTATCTAAAATACATTTCATTAATGAATTTGAGAAAATTAGGATTAATTTTTTTGGATAGAAATATTTGCATTCATATCGATCAGTGAAATCTCCGTCGTAAGCAATGCCTAAGAAGTAAGTCATCAATCAAATTATGATGACTTCTTCACAACTCCATCAAATTCAGCAATAAACCGAACACAATTCTTCTGGTCCATAACGCATAAGCATTCATTGCAATCTGATTTTTCCCAATTGGGATTTCTAGATCGTATTGGAAATCCTTTTATACAATCTTTTAACTCTCTAAATCACTTTTCTACGATGTCGCAGCAACAAAATTTACTCGAACCTTCATCATTAGCGACATCGTCATATTTTGTTGATCGTCGTCACTATCGCCCTTTACGATTATTTACCCCAGCACCTTATCGTTCTCCATTTCATACTTCATCTATTTCATTGCGTGATATCAAAGAAGCTACTAACGAAGAAAACAATAGTAGCTGTAGCAATTTCATGGAACACAATGATCAAAAATCCGTCAATTTTCACGATCATAATATTCGAGAGTCTCCAGAACAGGTTCTTTAATGACAATTTGTCATCTGTTCAGTTCTACCGTATTCCAGTTACTTAGAAATATAACTTTATTCATATACATAGCATGATAATTAACCTAACTTAATTGTTATACGACAATACATACACAAATAGAAATCATTAAGTTTATATAGTTTAAACTAAGTGAATTATAATCGTCTAAGTGAATTATAATCGGTTATAATTACAAACTTATACGCTCATATATCGATTTTTAATTTTCATTTTTAACAAAAAGTATTCGAGATTTTATTCATTTTTGGCAAAAGAAAAAATTTTTGTGATGCATTTCGAAGATATCGTATTATCATTGTTCTGTTCCAATGATTGTTTTTGTTTACAGTACATATGGAACACCTGAATTTCTCCTCACCACTTTCAAGAGTAGTTAGCTCAATTTGAGTTTGCTTATTTACTTATATGAAGAAGTAAGTCAATTGGAGGAAATATTTGTCAAGAAAAAAATCTTTTTGCTTTTCCAAAAGACAAGAATTTTTTTCCCCATGATACATATAATTCATAATGAATACGATTTCCTTTAGTAATTGTCTAAACAGACCTAAGTTGGGCTAGAATTAAACAGATAGAGATCAAGCTTAAATTAAGGTGGAAATAATTCTTTGCTATAGTTGAAATAGGTTCAATAGGCATTTCTTGCCATTCTTGGTCATTACTGTCACCATTATAATTTATAAAGAATAATAATTCATTTTGTCAAGAATACTGAAAGAAATACTTTCAAATCCGAAATCTAAAGGCTGAATATTGACGAAACATTAATTACTCATTAAATTAATATTCAGATTATCGACTTAAAAACAATTAGCAAAATTTTAATTATACATTAAAATTTCAAATTTAGCAAATAGAATGACATCTTAATGCTAATAAAGTACTATGGTTTGTAAACCTCTCACACCAAAAATTGATCTTTCTGATTTTCTGATCCAAATTAATTTTCAAGATTTTTAATTTGATGCATTTTTTTTTTAAATTTTTAAACCTGATAATTTTAGAATTTGAAACCTGAAAGTATCAACAATCTTGTCGTAGTGGATCATCAATTTACAAAGAAAAATGAAGGCATTACTCGGCGGTGTTGTGATAAATCACTGGAGACGCCCTGGTCTACGGATACTTCCAAACCTTACACAGTACAGTTAAATATCGATTAAAAGTATTTAAAATGCTGAAAACGAATAAATATTCAAGAATTCCAATTTTTTACCCTCATTTTCAACTGTTTCAAGCCTTTTGCAGACAATTTATCCGTCAGAGAGTATCGATATGATTAGAAACTGGAATCAAACCTCTCGTTGTATTGGCAAAATGGAAAAACCTCCGGCATCAATAATTGCGGTCCAAATTATTGATCCAAAATCGCATCGCCGAATCATTTGTACGAATCAAAATGAAACGTATTGCAGTAACGAAAGCAAAATAGTATAATTTAAATTTAAATGTTAAAACTTGTCGGGATTAATCAATCATTATGAATAGTCGTTTTCTGAATAAATTAGATATCATAAAATTAGAATGAGCAATAACGGATATCTGATTAGAATCGAGGTTATAGGTCATTCAAGAAATATAAGTATCGCCTGAATGAGACAAATCAATTCAAACCCATAAAGCAGATAACAGAACAGTAGTTGAATTATATATTTTTGACAAGGACAAGAAACTGTATCTGTATCTCATCTTCATCATACCGTGATCCTATATCAAATTATAGCAAAAGCTCTTTTAATTTTCAAGCCTATTCAACTATATTTGTCTTAACTTATTGAAATCCTAACTGCTATCAGAATTATTTTGAAAATTCAAAAGACATCCCAATTTTTTCCAGGTTCATGAGGAGAACAGCAATTTTAAATATCATTCTGACCTAAATGTTCCACCGCAAAAGTCACCCGATGCATTAGAATCTCCACGTAGCTGTTCGAGTGACTCCAGCAAGCAACCAAAATCTATTTTGAAACAGCGATCAGTACCACTGTTATCACCATCTTTCTCTAACACCAATAATAATAACCTCGAACGTTACCTTGGAAAAATTCAAATCAACGACGGTGGTCATGAGGTATACTATATACAGTGTTAAAGAGTTAACATTTTCACAAAATTTGAAAATTACATACGAGTTGTTAACAGATCTTTATCGATTAAGAAATTTAAATACACCTAAATCAGTTAACCAATGAATAGAATCATTCCTGCCTAACATCTTAGGATTTCATTATTAAATTTTTTAAAACTAATAAAGAAAAATATTGCGTAATTCACAATTGGAATGCTTTCATTAATGACAGATTGATTGTTCAATTTCTCTCAGGAAAGAATGGAATGAAGAAAAATAATATTTTCTAAATTTTAAATGAGATTTTAGAAATGAATCTATTGAGCATATGAATTAATGCATTTAAGTTTTTAAATCCAAAATTTAGACTAGTATTTCTTCTGTCAGTTGGAATAACTGAGAGCAGAAATAGTAGTCTTACTTCATTTCAGATCCAATTTAAAATTTATCAAAATTAATTGGCTATATCGGCTATCGTTGAAAAAATCTTATTTTGCATTTTGGTGTATCATCTCATATCTTTAAAATATTTAACAGAAGAGGAAACAAATATAGATTTTATACCAATAAAATGATTGTTAAATGCAAGATTTCTATTTCAGGTAGAAAAACTGCATTATCAAAATCAGAGTTATAATAATTCCGGTCATGTGAATCAACCGAATCTACATTCAGTCGGCAGAGAGAACAAGCTATATCAAGTTATGCAAGAGAATTTGAGACAACAGAAACTACTACGACCTCAAACATCTCATCATCTTCCACATGCCTCTTTCAATGGACCTTTCTTTACTCTTGAAGAAGTTCACAACAAGCAGCAAAGGTTTAATTTTTAATGCATTAAAATTGTGAATGTGAAAAGTGTTGGATTCCTTTGCCACTCTAATTGTTATCATAGAAGTATTCCTAAACAAACGAAGAATTTTTAGTTGAAAATGTGCTTGCGAATTTTATTAGCAATTATTTTGTGCTATTTCGCGAGGTTTTCAAATATATTTGCTAATTTTAAATTATATTAATTTGAAACTTTTTTATTTTCCATATTCTAAAAAATTTCTATTTATTTCTTCAAATACATTATCTGAAATTTACAAATACGGTAGAGGTTTATTGAAACGATTCAAATTTAAGAATATGTCAAATTTGCCAATATTTCTCTTTCATTTCCAGAGGATCATTGGAAATGCATCAAGTTCCTGTCGACGATTACTGTTTAACCAGAAAACAGCAGCAGAATTCTGCCGATGATTCCAGCTATAATTTAAAGTTTGATTTTCATCCTTGCTAATTTCATTAAATATCTTCTTTTCAATAATTTAACAAGAAAATGGTCATTAGTTGTTAATCTAGGTGATGAGAAGCTAGTAGTAGTAACTCATGTCATGATTTAAATCTCAATTATTCAGGTATGACAATCGATCAAAATCGGTGTCAGCAATGGAAGTAAATGTAGCGGAACTAGAAAAAGTAAATGATTATTGATTTTGACTAATTATAATTATTTGGATTTTAAAACAATAGGATAAAATTTGTTTATGTCGTAATTCAATTCTACACATTCGCTAATTTACCATTTCCCATTATCTTTTTGACTTCCTTTTATGTTAAGTAATCCGTTAATGTCATGTTTTAGTTTAATAGGTTTGCAGATTAATGAAATTGGAGAAAATGTTGTCCATTGCCCATCACCACCAATAAAACATGAACATCAACGTGCGCGATCAGTTCCACCATCATTGAGAACCAGAAATATCACTGATCCGGATCGAATTAATGAGTATTATCGGCAGAAGGAATTTGAATTGGAAGCTATAAGACGTAAGAAAGAGGAAGCTATTGCATGGAAAGAAAAACAGGTAATTAATATAAAATTTAATCAAGAATTTTATTTTGTCCACGTTGTATGTTGACCTTTAGAGTATTACCAATTTTTGATCGGAAAGCCAAATTAGCCGTCTTTTATGAAGTATTTTAAGATGCGTGCATTAGAAATACAAGAGCGTCTATATTATCAACAAATGCAAGCAAGACGAAATAGAAGTAGCTCAGAATTAGACGAATCAATGACACAATCTCGAGAAGAATTACGACAGATCGATATGGGTGCTCAAAAATGGCAAAACGAACTTTCCTCTGAGGTTCGTTTCTAACTTATAACCATTGCCGCGTATCTGTTTGGAATTAAACTTCGAAATTACTCCAAGAACGAGAAATTCATGCATATAATATATGGCGATAATTAGCGTTTTCGTTTTTCACTTTTTTACGTGTCACATTATTAGATGACAGTACAGTGAAATCATTTAAAGGGCCTTCAAAGGGCTTTTTTGTAGCATTAAAAGATAGAAAGTAAAAATAGGCAAAAATAAAAAATCATTTATAAATTTCACTCATAAAATAATAATTAATAGTAGTGGTGGATGAGTTAAAAAAATCAATTCTGTACTTATTTGAAAATTTTTATTGTCGTAGCTTTTATGGCCTAAAATATTTGAAAATGTTCATCAATAAAGAGCTAAAATTTAGAAAAGCCTAGAACCACGACTGATGCATGTTTATGAAACACGTCCAATTACGATAACATCTGAAGAAGGTGAACAACAGGAATTTACTGGCTTACCAAATCCGGTAACCTGGAAACGGTTGTATATCGTTGAGCAATCAAAACCAATTGCTAAAAATGAAATTATCACTAGTGAGCAACTTCTCGAAAAGGAACGATTCGACATTGACTTATTGAAGGTACTCTGTTTTATAACATTGATATATTATTATTGATTTCAAGTTGGTTATGTTATTTCAAATTTATGGAAATTATCAAAAGTGAAATTTTATCGTTTTATTTAATTCTGAAACATTTATCATTTTTTCTTATTCTGATTTTAAAATTATCGTAATTCCAATGTTACAGTACTGACAATTGTGGTGTTCATGATCGTGGTACTATAAACATGCGTTTGTTACAGCACTGAAAATTCGCTCCTGTAAGCATAAAACAAATGACATAAATGCATAAAACAAATGATATAAATCTTTTCCAGCGTCGAGAGGTATTTATCGAAAAACCAAAACCTGAACCAGTGATTTTTCGGATCGGGAAACGATGGAAACCACCATCGGAACTACCTTATATTTGGCCATGTATGCGTAAAGCATTAAATGCTGAGTCAAGCCTTGGAAGTAGTAGTAGCTACTCGACTGGTAACTTTTAAATTGTATTATTTTCTTGAGATCAGAGAATTCTGAGAAATGCTTCGGCCTTGCTTAAGTGACTTTTCGTAAATTCAAAGTAAATTTATTTCAGTTCAGTTTGTTATTGATTAATTTCAAGTAAGAAATCTAATATTTTTGATTTCTGAATGTGTGCTTTAATTCGCCCTTATTGCAATGAACTTTTACAGATAATGCGGCAGGTCGAGCAGTTGAAAATGTTGAATTCCGTTGGCAACCAACTGTTTATGATCCAGAATATAAACAGGAACGTAAGAATTTTACTCCAGGAAATTCATTACCTGGCACACCACGAGGATTTGGTATGTACCATTACGAAAGTTGATTTTAAACTATGAAAATAAATTTTAAGAATAAGATGAAATTTTCTGATTAAAATTATATTTGTTGATTTCAAAAATTCAATGTAATTTAGGTCCTGGTCCATTAGATGAACCTGCAAAACGTCAAATCAAGCATCTTGTTCAACCATTACCCGATGGTAGTCATCGACCAAAACCAGCATTTGGTGGTCCACGTGCTACTCCATTTGGTGGCTTCTATCCTCATGCACCAAATGCTATCAAAGTAGGAAAATAAAGTTTTTATTTAACCTTTATATCACTTCTGAAACTTTTTCAAAAAATAAAAGATATAAACCTTTTAATTTTTTTTAATAAATTTTCTATGTATTTTAAAAATTCTACTTCAACTTTTATCTCATTTTTTCCAACTTCAATTTCCCATACATTTTAAATTCTCCCTCAAACTTTACTATATTTTCGTGCCAACTTCATTCTGCACCAACTTCAAATTTGATAGAATTTAGATACTGAAAAAAAAACATTCGCAGAACTTGCCGGAATCAGTTAGTTCGGATTTAGATAAGGAAGTGGAAATCATCCATCAAAGAAGATTTCATCGTCTGGGAGAGCTTCCATCAACAACGACATCTTCACAACGTCATGGTCAGTTTAATTATTATGATCTTACTACTAATTATATTAAAATATTAGTAACGTTTATGTTTGTTTAGCTAAAAATATAAGTATCACCCAACTATTATACCATCGTGCCACCATAAGATTTGAAGTTAAATAAATGATGCTAGAAGGTTTGAAATTGGGCAAGTGGTGCTAGATGTAAAAGGTAGTTAACAAAAGTTTATTTCAGATATAGCAGATTGGGAGAAAATCTACGACTTGCCAGTACACTCATCCACGATCACGTCACGTGATACGCCTCGGAATGTCAATGTACGCGGAAAACTTGCAGCATTCGAAAATTCATTAAGACAAGCTACACCTTCAGTTCATTTACATTTGAACTCAGGTGGCACATGTCGTCCATTATCTTCCATACCTGCGATTAATATCGATGATGGATTACAGTCACCAGCAAACATTATTCAAATGAACCGAAATGGTCAGGTCGGTTAAATTGCATTCATTTATTCGATTTTACTCATTCATTAACTTTTTGAATAAAAAATCAGCTTATTTCAAATGTTAGTAAGACTGACATAAGCAACCAAAAAGCTATTAATTAAATAATGAACTTTTCTATTTGTTTGTCTTTAACCGATAATCATTTCTTCGATAGGTTAAGCAATTAATTAGACGATTTTTCGATCAGGCGGATCCCGAAAAGTTTTAGAAATAATTTAATTAGTCCAAATATAAATTACAATAATATTGTTACATTTATGCCTGATATGCTAGTAGTATCGTAATTAGCAGAAATGATCAACCAATCTAATTGAACTTTCAATTAATTGTTCACAATGTATTCTTCCAGAAGATAACAATAAATTACATCGCTGACAATTCATTGGGAAGAGGCGTAAAATATTTGACAAAAACGATTGTCACATGGATTGACAAAAACCTAACCATTTAAATTTCAATTAATCAGTACAAACAATTTTTGCAATTTTGCCTCGTAATACTTAATTCAACCATTCATGTTCTGTTGCAGTATTTGCGACAACAGTGCCCTCGACAACAACTTCTTTCAACAACTTCAACACGTATTGATACTGCTACTGCTAGTAATCATCAATCATGTCAGGTAAATCAAGAATATTTTTTGGATTTAATAATTTATGATAGCAAAGAAAAATCCAATCTATTTTTTTTCATTTACTCTTCTCCAGAGGATAGGAACTATTGGATTAAAAACTTATTAGAATTTAGCAACAGAGAAATGAGCGACAGTCGGTTTCATCCAGTGGTTTGTCAGTTCGTCAAATCAATCATCATAACGCAAATCAAAGCAATCGTACTACATGTTCTGTGGTTCATCCCGATACCTATCAACAATTTTCTCGTGAAGTATCACCGCTAAAGCTATTACACCCAGTTCGTGATCATTCAGAATACGGTGGTCATCAACATCGTGTTCCTGTTCGTTCCGGTCGTACATCAACACCACATCAACATCAGCAAGTGGCACAATCAATAGCTACACCACGTCGTTTGACACGTTTACCTATGGATAATACCATAGGAGAACAACTACAATCGCGAACCTCAACTGTAACTGAATGGCAGCGATCATCATCCATTGGTGATTATCTGAACACAAGGAGTTAATTTGTCTAATTTCTTTGGTAGGTATTTTAATAAATTTTCAGCAAATTTGAACCAAAACATTTAGAAGTAATTTAACTTTCTCGATTTTATTATAGTACAACATGTGCATTTTTTATTCCACTTCTTTTCAGGCAAAAGTTTCCAGCTCTTGCAATTTTACCATCAAACGATAAGTTTTACTCTGTTGTGAAGCCGTAACCGATCGTTTTTGGTGTCGTATTATTTCCAGTTATACTTCTAAAATATTTTTCTATTATCTACTTTCTCCTCTCTAATATTTCATTATCTTCCATAATACTCTATACATTATTTTCATACTTAGTTTCAATTTTTCACTTACTAAAACAAAGCATTAAATTTGCGTTATTTTTTTAATTTTATAGCTTTAATGGGTCAGACGATCTGATCTTATAATCGGTCAACGTGTAGCAATATCTTTCCGTCTACTTATTAGAGATTCCCGTAATGATTACCTGAAAAGTGACGGAATAAATTTCATTTATTCATTTATACCTGTGATCATTTGTGTGAAATGAATGGATAGTATTTTTCTAAAAGAATTGAAAAAAAGAAGCATAAAACAACAAACAATCTTATTTCTCTTAAATTAATCAAATTCTTAATCTTTTTTATTTTTCATTATAATTTTCTAAAATTTCTTTATCTTTTGTAAAAATATGCAAATTGTTTCAATTTCATTAATTATTGCTCAATTTTATACTTTTACGAAATATCCTAATTTAGCAGTGAGCTTCGATCGGTAAAACTTAGTGAATTTAAAAACAAATGATTGGATTGTCAAATTAGTAAAATAGTTTCAGTCTATCTATAAGTTATTTAACTGTACTTTTGATAAATTATCTTTGATGCCGAAATCTTTAGCTATTCATTTTTTTCATCGAAATTTATTTCACTGTTAACGATAATTTCAATTATTTAATTGCAATATTTTTCGAAATAAATATGCCAGTAAATTTCATTAACTTTTGTTCAATTTTTCTTTATAAACTGCTACATTTATATTTTCTGTATAAATGAATGACCCATTTCTTCCATCCTTCCATCAATGATAACAATTATTATGTTATCACTAAGTATCATAAAATAACCTCAAGCGAAAGGATTGCAACGAAAAGAACGGTAAGAATATTTTGCAACTATTTTATTTTATTTTTAATTTGCTCTATTTGTTAGTTTTATTCTTTTTTATGTTAATATATATTTAAATTTTATGAAATGATTTTATTAATTCATAAATTTCATGCTTTCCATAATTTGTTAATTATTTCTTATTTCAGCATTTCAGATATTACCTCTGTGCAAACTTTCTCAGTTCCAACTGTTCTGTGTTTTGTATTTATCAATCATATTAGGGTGAAGTGAAACTAATTGTTTGATAACATATCATTTAATGATAACAGCTAGCTTAATTTTATGTTAAATGTTTAATATGCAATTAGTATAGGTAATGCGTTGAGATTTCCTTTTTTTCAAATTTTAAACAATTTTTTTTGCAAAATAAAACTAGATTTTGCATGATATCATTAATGTTAATTTCGAATATTTTCAGACAGCAAGCGGAGGACCGAAAAATGTGAGCTCTTTCTTGTTTTCCTTTATTTCTGACTCATTCAGTTTAATTATTGGTCTTTTTTATTGAAATGATTTGTCATCACCCGATGCTTACTTAGAGAAATACAATAAACAAATTGGCAGAATTTTCTAGACAGTTGATAGTGATAAGAGAAATAATGATGTTATTTGTATCATTGATTGATTATCAGCCATTTTGAAACCTTTTCATCATTGTACGTCCTCTAATTAAAGGTAATTTACCGTGACTAAGAAAAAACAATAAATTCATTTTATTTCATAATTAGAAAATTTTTTTATTAATTTTTAAGTATTTAAAAATTAGGTTGTTAGAATTTCTAGCATCTATCTCATAGTAAAAATTGAAATTTTAATAAATTGCTACTATCGATTTCTTTTATTAAAGAATAGCGTATTGAACATTTTGTGACTAAGAATGAAAATAATGAAACTTTAAAATATGTCAGTTCTAAGATAATAATTGTGATACTATTATATGAAATTATAAGTTTTATCAACTTTCTATGAAAATTTAAAAATTTGAACGAATTAAAATTAAAATTGTACATTTTTTTCATTTTAAAAATCGTTACTTACCCTGCAAAATCCATTTAATTAAAAGTTAAGCGAGTTTTGAAAGTTTAAACATAAATAAATTAATATATTTAGTGCGATGAATTAAATAAGCTCTTTCGCTAAAATTATTTCAATTATGCTCTCGATCTTTTTTTTTGGATCCCTCACCAACTTCTGGTACAACTTTTAAATTTGTAGATCATACTGTAATTTCCAGACAGTGAACGTTGTATTCAAAATCTTCATAAGAGCAGAATGCATACAATATAAATTAATTTAATTTTCTAGCAGCTTGAAGGAAAAAAAGTTTAAAAAAACAAACTTCCTCCTCAAGCTCTATTTAATTAAGCTTGAAATTCTCTTTTATACCAACTAATATAACACATTCATTTATATGCGTTACGTATACATCACGTAAAAGCCACGTGCATCACTTTTTATTTTTCGCTTTAAGCGATAAACTAATAATTTAAAGTTTGCAACTAACAGCAACAACATGCTGAATTAGAAACTTCTATTAATGCTTTCTTTTTATTTTCATAAATGCTGGAAGGTTTTTCGCAGTCATTCAAATTTGTTGAGAACTTTTTAGATCTAAGAATAATCTGAATTTGCATAATATATATTTATAATACAAATTGATTAAGAGGAAGAAGAATGGATATGAAATTGTCGCTATTTTGGTAATTGATGATCAGTTAGCATGTGGAACTAATTTATTGAATGTTTTTATGATTGAAATTTGAAGATAAATATTTAATGATAATAATTGTATTTTTTGCTTTAGAATAGCGACTTAGATCAGTTAGCTCGATTGAATGAGAAACTTTTGGAACGATCTAGAGGAAGGCGAACAGACTACAAGCTTGTTGATTCTGAAATTATTAAAACTGCACCTGAACCAGTTCCAGTTACCGTTAAGGTTCGCTTTTTTTGGTAACTTTTTCCGACATCCTTCGACTATCGAAATCGAACGATCGATCGGATGAGTAAATCATTCCATTTGGCATCTTATGGAAGCAATTCGATCTGTCCTTTTCGTATTAAATTTTTACCGAATTATTTTTCGAGCTAAAATTTCAAAACTAAACATTAATAAAACTTTTAATAATTTGTTGGAATAGTTCAAATTAGAGAAAATCTTAATTTACATCACAAAATATGGAAAAAAAAATAAGAATAGCGCTAATGTGGGAAGAAGAAAAATTTTCCACATATTTAATTCAGTTTTGTTTCACAAATTTCTTTGCCTGTATTCAAATTGCAACTCTCCTGATATGGGGGAGCTATCTAAGTATTTAATAATTACACGATAACAAACGACAATTCTAATCCATTCCTCCGATTTAATTTAAATAAATAAATTTTATGAGGCAAATTTTCTGCTCCTTTGATAATTTTTGAAATTACTGATTTTTTAAGCTTTAGTTTATCTGGCATAACTAAAAAGTCATGCTGTAATAGTGATTTATTTGATAAT